>JAPMOQ010006428.1:1996836-2048100 GCA_026543055.1 Argiope trifasciata | reverse complement strand
TCTATATTTCTTTTATTTTATCCAGTCACGTGTTAAAAGTTGCATTTCTTTAGATCCGCTATACTCAACCCGCGGAGGCTTTTTGGTTGGCCAAATTATTAAACTAGGTAGTTACAACTTATTTTTGAACAATTTCAAATTTCGCGCCCTTCAAAGAGTTAGTAATTGAACGGGAAGTATGGGAATGTGAGCGATATCAATAATTTGCTTAAATTGGAAACGCAAACTATCCTAATCTATGGTTGCGCAAACGATACGGAATACGTGGCGCGGGAATCCCCTTAAAGGTCTGTAATCTATGGTTGCGCGAACGATACGAAATACGCGGCGTGGGGAATCCCCTTAAAGGTCTTGTCACGTGCAAACGCGGACGGCGGGGCGACTTGCGAAGCTAAACATTGCTTGTCATGTGTAATGAGACGTGTGTTTTACTAATTGGCAAGTCGCCCTGCAGCTCGTGTTTGCGCGTGGGCAGACCGTAAGATCCATGGACCTAAGTGCGTGTCGCTTTGATTTTCGATCGAAACTAAACTTGTTATAAATTTAATCTAAATTATTAAATTAAATTGTACTTTGTGTACGTACCCGCGTCCTCTGCCAAATAATAGTTTTGTTTTGTAAATTAAGTATACCTATTATTTTCAAAATAATGTCAGGAGTGTCGTCGAAGTATAAAAGAAAAATATCAAGTGAAAATAGATTGTTTCAAAATGAGTGGGAATCTGATTATTTTGTTGTGCCAAATAAAAACAACGCAGCTACTTGTTTGATATGTCGGGAAAGTATCATATTGAAGAAATACAATATTTCTCGTCATTTCACTTCAAAACATAAAGATTTCGACGAAACGTTTCCTCCCGGATCGTCTTTGAGAAATGAGAAATTGAGTTTTTTTAAGAGATCATTGCATGAGCAACAAAATGTTATGTTCGCGGCATTATCACAAGACTCGGCGGTAACAAAAGCATCATATGAAATTTCTTACATTCTTGGTAAGCATATGAAATCATTTACCGATGCGGAAATTGTAAAGGAATGCTTTATTAGTGCTGCTAATATACTTTTTGATAAATACAGTAACAAAAAAAAATAGTATCTGATATAAAAAAAATACAGCTTTCGGATTAAACCTGCACCAGGCGTATTGAAGACATTTCTAAATTTATTTCCGATGATATATTAAATAACCTAAGAAGATGCAAGTTTTTCAGTTTAGCATTTGATATTTAGCACCGATATTTCAGCAACATCGCAGTGCTCGGTGTTTGCTAGATATTGTACAGAAAACAATGAAATTCATGAAAACTTTTTAAAATTACTGCAAATGAAAGGTCAAACCCGAGGCACGGATTACCTTGATACTGTTACAAACTTCTCTGTGGGTTCGTGAATTGAATAGGCTTCTTAAGCAGAGCAGCGATATTAGAAAAATAAAGCTCTTTATTTACAGCACAATGAAGAATACAAAGTTCTGAGAGTCAAAAACAACAGCCGAAGTCGCAGAAGTTCAACACAACAGCAACACAAAACAATACACTGATTCAGCGGGAAACAGATCAAAATCAGAGCCGTAAGCTCTCGTACTCTCTTCGGCATAAAACACAACGGAATCACCCTAAAATATCAGCGGCTGCGAGCCCACGTCTCCACTTCACGAAATCATCAGACGAACTCCTCTCTGGCATTTCCGGTCCGCCTTATATAGTCTGGGCCAAAATAGTCGATTCATCTAGAAACTTAAAGAAACTTCTGGAACCGGAAGTTGACAAATATCGCCAACTTCGCCAATTTTGTCGCCAAATGTCGCCAAATTTGGCGACAAAATAAGTTGCCAAAACTGTCGCCAACTAGACGATATCTCGCCAATTTGGCGAGATTCCCATAGAGCTAATGTTATTTACCAGGTACTTAAGAAATTGATGTAGTTCACATATTTACATGCAATTAACATTAATACTAAGCTATTTTTCAGGCAGAATAAAAATTTTCACATAATTTAGCATTATAAACACATTTTAAATACAAAAACTGTAACAATACTATTTGTAATTTTTTAGAACATCATGAAATTGATGTGCAAAAAATCGTGTGTTTGTGTACAGATGGTTGTCCTTCATTGACTGGATCCGAAAATGACTTCATTTCATTATTTAAGAAAAAATATGATTGCAGCAATTTAATAACATTCCATTGTATTATCCATCAAGAAAACTTGGCGGCCCGTGTTGTACAACCAGAAATAGAAGCTGTAATGAAAACAGTTATCAATATTGTCAATTATATACGAGCAAAAGAACTGAACCACAGAAAATTTAAAATCCATCTGGAAGAACTGGGAAGTGAGCACAGCGACGTTCTTTTGCATACCTCGGTGCGATGGCTTAGTAAAGGAAAGGTTTTGGAAAAGTTTTTTGTATTACGCCATGAAATAATCCTATTTTTAGAGCAAAATAATAAAGGGTACCCAGAATTACAAAACGATGAATGGTGGTGTCTTTTAGTTTTTCTATGTGATATTACGGAAAAACTAAACAATCTCAATCAGAGTCTACAAGGCGAAAATAACATAGTGTCCAATATGGCAAATAAAGTGTTTGCATTTGAGGAAAAGCTAAGTATTTATTATAATGAAATACAGAACAAACAGCTGCACAATGTTCCAACTATTATAAAAACCAGAGAGGACGGTATTAACATTTCAGAAGAAAACTGCTCCATAATTTCAAATTTTATAACTGCACTATTAAACGAATTTCAAAAAAGGTTTCAAGATCTCAGAAAAATAAAAAATTGTTTGTTACTTGTAGAAAATCCATGGCATTTAAAGACACCAACTATTTCTGAGTTGGCTTCAGTTTTAAATTGTAATTAATCGGAGTTGTTTGATGAATTTATTGATTTTAAAAATGACACCAACCTGGAAGTAATTTTCAAAGAAAAAAGGGGAAAAAGGGAATATGTGGAATTTTGGAGCATTGTTCCCCAAAAATATAAAAGCGTGCAAAGATGTGCCCAAATAATGCTAACATTTTTTGGGTCAACGTATGTGTGCGAATCATCTTTTTCAAAGATGAAATACACAAAGAGTGTATATAGAAATAAACTGACAGATTCCCATTTGGATGATATAATAAGAGTAGCATGCAACGACAAGCCAGATATTGATAAAGTTTTAAAAAAATGCTCTCAGTTCCAAAAGTCTCATTAGATATACATATAAGTAAGTAAGCATCTTTCTTAAAAGTTCTTTTTTACATTAAACTAAATAATTCATTAGGTTCATATTACTTTTTCATTTATACACCTAATTATTTTTTACTTGCGGCCCGGGCTACCGTGACTGAAACGTGTTTGTGGCCCCTAGCCCCTACAAAAAAAAAGGTTGAGTATGGCTGCTTTACATTTATTTTGCGATGATATATATATTTTTTTTTTCAATTCGAACTTCCGGCATTCTTTTACTTTATCCAGTCACGTGATAAAAACATGGTTTAAATATTTCTTTAAAAATTCGTGAAAAATAGAAGCTTACGTTATAAATTAAAAAATCTGATACCGTTAGAAAGCTAATTCTTTTATTTTTAAATTGATATAAAAATCATGTTCCTGCAATAATATTTTTGGAAGTTAAAGCGGAAAAATAGCTTAAATTTTAATTAATTCACATTCTAATTAAAAAATCGAAAAAAGGGCTCCGAGATGCACATTTCGGACCTCCAAGGTATACATGTACCAAATTTGGTAGCTGTAGGTCCAACGGTCTGGCCTGTAGAGCGCCAACACACACACACACACACACACATAGAGCTTTATTATAAGTATAGATTGTTAGATTACATACAGAATTTGATTTAAAAGTGGTTTACTTACAAACGTTTTCAGAATACCAATTGCAATGCTATGTTATGTGGAGTTTTTGTAACAACAAATATTTTTTGTTTTAAATTATAATTAAGCATTAATCGAAAAAATTTCTATTTATTTAGAGAAAAATAAAATTTGATTAATATATTTCAGTGCCTTTATGCATTTTTAAGTAATATTTTAAAGAACTTTTTTAATAATAATGTGCTGGTATTTGGTGTTATTGAATACGTACATCTGCTGTTAAAAAAATATCTGAGGGTGCCAGTTTGGCGATTTTGTTTGACGCCATTTATGTTCTCTCGGAACGCCTTGGAGAAAGGATTGGCGACCAAAACATGGTGGAATTTCTATAGAACATCTGCCAAAACTTGGCGAGAATCAAGGGGCACCCTCACATATGGGCTATGCTAATGTAATTATGAAGAAATATTTGCATGGGAGTTTAACCATTTGATCTCATCCATGAAAAATAAATTTTTGTATTAAAATACATGTATCTCAGTTGTATAATTCAAATGAACTATGTTAAATTCCCATGAAATGATATTTGAATTTATTTTAAGTTATTCATATTATCATTTTACAGAAAAAAATAATAATATTAAGAAGTTTTGAATGTATGTATATTTAGCCTTGAGATCGGCAACATTCAAATATGGCATGTTTCACTTGACTATCACATTAAGTTATTGTTATTATAAAATCACATTATCAGTTGGATTAATCATCTGACTGATACTTACGAAACAGTTAACATTTATCCTGTATTTTAATTCAAACATAAGTTGATGGCTCTTTTTAAAATTTTTGAATTCAGTCTTTTTAAACAAATTAAAATAAATCAAAGCCTAATTAATACCTCAATGAGGACAAAAGTTAATAATTGTAATTTTAATTTGCTTATAATTTAATGTTTGGAGATATATATAATTACTATTAAAAATATTTCTGAAAATTTTAAATGTACCTATATTAAAAGAATTATGGAAAACTAACAATTTGAAATCACATTTATTGTTTCTGATTTTAAAAAAAGGTCCCTTTTTCTTTAAAATTTTATTAAACTTTTGTTCTATATGAAATATCTAATCAGTTATATGACTAAAAAATTTTTATTTGAAATGGAAAAATAATTTTTTATTAATAAAATAAAGTTAATATTTTTATTTGCTGCCAAGTTTGTAAATTATAAAGATTAATATTTAGAATTCCAAAATATTTATATACAGTGAAACCTCGTTACAACAATATTTTAGGGACCAAATAAATATATTGTTACAGAGAGGCATATTGTTATATCGAGGGCCCACATATTTTGAGCATTTAATTAGAGTTTTTTTATTATTATTATTATTAGTTTAAGGTGCATAACATACTACTTTTAAGTCTATATTTAGAAGAAATTAATTTGTAAAATACTAATAATAGTGATTTAAATACTAAAAAAATAAAGAAATAAGATAAATTCAGAAAATAAGCACAGAAATATTCACATACCTGAAAACACTTTTTATTGAAAATAATCCAATATTTTTGTTTGTTTATACATTTTTTAACTGTTAAGTTCACCAATACTGTATGCATTGAGTCTAGTGCACGAAAATATTCTTCATTTGTCGACCGAAGGCTTGAAAAAAATGTCCGTAGAGAATTCACAGATTGAAGAGCTTTCTGGGATGACAATAAGGACTGCGATAGACCTGTATTATCATCATCATCTTCATCATTGTTTCCAATCTCATCAGTAATTTCAGAGAGAATATCTTCATCAGTAACTACTGCGAAAATCATATCATCATCTGCTTTTAAATAGTCTTCTATACTAATTCCAAACTTTTTACCGCTTGTTTCTTCAAGTTGGGATACGGATTTTTTGATGTGCAAAACACATTCTTGGTCATCTTAGAAATCATTGTCTATGGAATTTTCATCATTATCAGATTTCTTATCTTCCATAACACAAAGACCAGCCTTTTTCCAGCAATTCCGAATGGTTTTTTCTGTTACTTCCCACCAAGTTCCACAATATCCACAATGAGTCTTAATAGACGGAAAAAATAACAAAAGAAAACGAAAAAAAAAAAGCATTTGAAAATCAAAATATTATTATAAAGGGAGAAAATAATACTGAAATTTAGATTGAAAAAATCGTTTTACAGAGGTTTATTGTTCTAGAGAATATCGCAATATTGAGGGGAGATTAACATTAGTTTATATGCAAAATCACCGGGACCACAAAACATTATTGTAGTAGAGGGAGTTATTGTTGTATCGGGTATCGTTGTAGCGAGAGTTTACTGTATTGCGTGTTTGAATTTTCCGAAACCATAATCCATGGATATAATACAAAGAAAAGCCCTTTTTCATGCCCATTCTTACGATTTAACTGGGGAATGATATATTAAAAGTACCATAAACTGATTTTAAATCTTTTCAACAAATTTTAGCTCTCTTAGCCTCTCACTGTAATAGTAACAAAAAATTCGATCTGGCTTACTTCTACTGTTTTTTATAACTTTTCTTAATTAATCTAATAAATAAATACTTTTATCCATAACACATCCGAAGTATGTATTATTTAGCTGTATATAAATATTCATATCAAAATGATTCTGAGAATTATATGCTCTTATTAAATAAAAAGCAATATTTATTGCATTTACAATAATCATATTTTGCAATATATATTAATACTAATTCTTTAAAACGACATAAATATTCAATAATGTAGTGATGTCTTGTGTATTGAAAGAACTATATCTGCTGCTATTATTTGCCTAAAATTTGACAACAAATTAATAAATTTTGAAACAAAAATAATTTTTCATAAATTCATTCAGCGTCCACTTAACAAATTCCATGCCTTTAAGGTTTTAGTATCTTAAGTTATAAAATAAACTAGATTATATATATTTATTTTACACGTATTTATTTAAAACTTCACCTTGTAAGCTGATAAGACAGAAAAATATGGAGTTAATAAAATTGGTATATAGCAAACTACTGCGCATGCATTTTTTTTAATGTATGTAACACAAAATAAAAGAAGAAAAAACCCTTCCTTGAAGTTAGTTTTCAAAGGAAATAATTTTTTAATTCATTTGAAGCATTTCAAGCACTTCATTGAAAGGTTCGTATGAAGAAGTAAATTAATTTGTTAATTATTTTAGCAACAAAATATTATTATAGATAGTGCAAAAAATTAAACTTAAAAAAATTATTAAAATTAGAGAAAAAATGCATGAATGGCATCATATTAAAAATTTAATTTTTTTTTTTTTTTTTTGCACTCAATGATAAATAAATATTTTATGGAACGATGTTTTTTGCAGAAACAGCTGAAATGGAGAAACGTGTGCATAGTTTTAAAAAAATACATGTAAATATTTCGATTAACTGAAAAATTAACATGACTTTCCTCTTGTCTTGAAAATTGTATGTGCATAATTCAATCGAAATCGGGCAAAATTAGCTCTGTAAAATTGTACAAATAAGATGCAAACGAGCATTCATTCTTTTGTACAAAGTGACCTTTTAAATCCCCCCCCCCCCAATTTTTAACTTCCGCGTAACTGCAGTTACAGTCAGTATCTAAATATATTGTAAGACAATTAATTATACGGTATAGCTCAACTGTTTATTAGAAAAGCGACAAAAGCTGTCACTGTCTTGTTCCATTAAAAAAAATCTAGCGTTTGTGTATGACAAATAATTAAGTGAGAGGGAGAAAAACAAAATTTGGAGTGATTAACTGACGAAATAGAAAAAAAAGAAAGAAAAATGAAATAATTGGCAACAGTAATTTACAGCAGACCGGTTTGTTCTCGACTTTGCATGCCATCAGATGTAAACAATAGAAAAAGCAAGTGTAGCTGAAAGAGATATTTGATTTTTCCTTTTGAAGGATATATGAATTCCAGTAGCTTGTAATATTTTTCTGTTGTTGTTAAGTTTTCTTACTTTATCATGGCTTCACGTGAATTTGATGTTATTATTTTCGGAGCCACGGGTTATACTGGGCGGTATGTTGTAGAAGAATTAGCCCGTACTGCGAAATTAACAAATATAAAGTGGGCTGTGGCTGGCCGAAATGTTGAAAAAGTCAAAGAATCTATTGATATTGTTCAAGAGTATCTGAGAGATGGTAAGAATATTTAATAAACATTTTAATGAAATCAAATCAATGTTCCATGTATTATTGTTTACGAATATATTATTAATTATAAATCAGCTTGGAATGCATGTTTGCCGCCACTTTTGAGCTGTAATATAGAATTGAAATTTTCTTAGCTTTTATATAATTATTATATTTCATTTCATTTGAAATAATTTGGTAAGAAAAAAAAAATCTTATAATTGTGTTAGCTAATTGCAAGCAACAAAACATTTCATATTTCTATTCTCTAATCATGTTTTATTCAACCAGTCTTGACGTTGGCTTATATTGTAGAAAGATTTAAATTTTGTTTATAAGGTTATTTATGTATGTCTAAAGGTATATAAATTTTCATGTAATCAGTAGGATTTCAATTTTCAATGATTTCACTTTTTACTTATTTTCAGAAACTGACATCAGTAAGACTACAATCATCAAAGCTGATGTTAAAGATGCTTCATCAATATCTGATATGTGCAAGAGAGCACATGTTATACTGAATTGTGTTGGACCGGTAATATTCCAGTGTAAAATTCCAAGATTACTTGTTTTAAAACTATTATTTATATTGAGAAATTCAAATTTTTCTTTATTTAAACAAGAATTTGATTTTTTAATATATATAATTCTAATTAATGCAGCCAATTAAAATTGTGTAGATTGATTAGATTTCCTAATGGAATAAATGATTTTTTAAAATCATTATATTTATGTTTCAGATTTGTTATTTAAATTTTAAGATGATAAATTATTCAATTGATATATATATATATATATATATATATATATATGTAATTAAATGTGTTTTGGTTTCTATTAGTGTTTGATATTACATTAACATTCATTTTAATTACTGACATTTTATTATATTTTGTATAAATGAACCACATAGTTTGATTTTATAATTACAAATATATATATATATATATATATATATATTGCGGAAAAAAAACATTTGATTAATAATAAATGTGTTTGTTGAATTAAAATGTAGTCAATCATAAAGTTTTTTATACTCTGTCTATATACACAATAAATATACATATTGATAAGCACACAATAACTTGTATTTATCTAATAAATGTGTATTGCATTTTAATTTAAATCTAGAACAAGGAAATATATCATAATTAATATTTGAATTTTTTAGATACTTGTGTCTTAATTAGTTATTTTATTAAAATTTGTTTATAGTACAAATTTTTTGGAGAAGTTGTCATTAAAGCATGTATTGAAAATGGAACACATCATGTAGATCTTAGTGGAGAAATGCAGGTAAATTTGTTTTTATTTCATCTTTTAATATTATAATTCCTTTTTGGCCTGATTTTATTTATGATAAATGTAACTTCATATGATATTTCATTGATAATGTGCACACTATTTTTGTACATAAATTATTTTCTTTAAAAGTAGTTGGATAAGAAGGATTGTATTTTTTTTTTAATTATTATTAATGTATTGTTTGTTGCTGTACAAATTAAAAAGAAGAAAATTTGCTTTTTTGATGATATTAAAATTCAAATGCATAAAAATGCTTTTGTATTAAAGTATTCACTAAGTATTAGCTTTAATAAACATAAACAATAGACATATCAGTTTTTTAAATAATCTAATTTTTTTTAATGTCTTTTGCAAATTGATATTTATTTTTGATTTATTTAATCCTGAAACTTGAAGAATATTAAATTTTTTGGAAGGTAAAGTGTATTTTTCCTCTATTTTTTCAAAAAAAATTATGTATAAAAGAATAAAAAATTAATAAATTTTATTCTTTTATTAACTTTTTAAAAAAAAATTAAAGCATCACTGAAAGTTTTCATTAAGCTAATTTGCATTTTCTTTAGTAGCTTATTTAGAAATATCAGAGTATAGCATCCTAAATTTTGTTTTTATAATCATTAAAGAATGATTATTATTTTTTATATTCATTAATTAGGCATTGTAATTTGATGGACAAAAGTATCAAATTATCATAAATAAATTATAATAAATACTATATTGGGTTGAGATCCTTTAAAAATATGTTATGTAAAACATTTATTCAGCTTTAATAATTTTAAGAAAATGCTTTACTTGAAATATCTTACTCTCTGGCATTGGGCATAAGTGAACTTTATTTACTTGATATGATTTTGATTTAAAAAATATCAATATTCTTAAACTTTCTTTTAAAACTTCTCCTTGAGAAATTAGTTAAGGATATAGGACATCAATTTTATTTCATGAAAAAAAAGGAGGAAGAGAGTTTTAAAATTGGTTGAAAATTATTATACTGAATTGGTCATTTTGTAATGTAATATAATGTATATAATGATCCTTACTAGAATATAAAGTTTGAATATAATGCATTCTCCCACTCTTTACAGCCTTATTGACCATAATTTATTCTACTAAACAACTAGTTTTGAGATACATCTAACTTTTCATTTATAATTGCAACATATGCTCTTTGATTTTTAATTTATTATCGGTTGAGTTTTGTGACAAAATCACAATTTATAAATTGTCAAGTTAATTTTTTTCTGACTATAAAAACTTTCTGTAACTGCTCCACATTATTACTATGTTTTCTGTAGATATTCCCAAACCTTCATTTCTGTTTAATTATTTCAAAATTCTTTTTTTATTGTAATCATTAATCATAAGAAAAATGTGCAAATAAATAAGAAAAGTTAGAAACAAATAAATAACGATGTATAAGATTGCTTTTATTATCATATGAGAATATAATGTTGTTTTGGCTTGAGGATTTTGAAGTGATTTAAAGGCAATAAATTGGCAATTCATCCTTTTTTATTTTGGTGTAGGCTTTCACAATATAGCATTTGATATATCTATATATATGTTACCGTTAAAGTATATAATGCAGTTATTTCATATAATACCTAGTTATTCCATGAAATAACTGATTGTGTCTGTTAAAGTGTGTAATATGTTATTAATGAGAGGCAATTAAAGTGTAAAATAAACAATTAATCTAAAATGAAATAACTAGGTATTCTATAAATAAACTAATGATAGACAATTAAAATGAAAAAGAAGCAATATATCTAATTTATGCTGCGTATGAATGGTATTTATGGAAATGAAATTAACGTAAAATAGCAAAAAAGTATTCTCGTTGTTTTGTGCTTTGGTATTTTTGCCGTCCTTCAAAAATTATTTTTATTCGAATTTGAAATTAACATGTTTTTTTCCCGCTACTTTCCATATAGTTAAACGAAACGTAAATGTACCTTCAGGTATAATTTCATCTAAGTAAAATAAAGTTATTAGAAAATAATTCAAATGGTTGTCATATTTGGCGATTTATTGCATATTAAAGTAACAACTTGATTGTCAAATTATACATTCTCTGAATTCTTATGAATTGTTTTAATTAATTTAAGTCATTAACCAATTTAAACTAATTTGAAACAATCACAATATTATCAGACTAAGCATACATCGATATTTAGAAAAATGGTAAGGTTTTTTCATCTCAAAAGTTTCGAGCTCCAAAATTTTGTTTGCCAGCTTGAAAAATTAAAAATGAAAGTTAAAAAAAAACTATCATGATATATACATATAGAGAGAAGGGGGAATGGAGAGTGATAAAGAAGTCTCGTGATTGTTCCAAATCAGTTTAAACAGATTAATGACTTAAATTAAGACAAATAATACCAATAAATAAGAATGTTTTGGCATAATAACTTGAAAATTGTGATAGCAGATCTCATTTTTGTTATTTTATTTATTATTATTTGTTTAGTTCTTAGATATGACACAAGCAGACTACTTCAAAGCGGCCCGTGAAAAGGGCGTTTATATTGTGGGAGCATGTGGATTTGATAGCATACCAGGAGATTATGGCATCTCTTTACTGAAGAAAAAATTTCCTGGTTAGAAAATTTAAATTTCTAATTATTATTATATTAATTTTTAAAGAAATTTTTTATTTTTTCATTGTCCCAAATAATAAATATTTTGAAAATAATTATATTGGCTAAACGTGGAAATTGCTGAGAGGTTCAAATGTAACTAATTTACTTAAAACTTTTAATTTGGAAGCTTTATTATTATTTTTTGTTTAACAATAATAAAATCTCCTAATTTTCATATCCTGTTATCTAAAAGTTTATGGAAATAGTGATCAAAAAATTTAATTCATCTGACTTTTTATTCATTAATAACAATTGTGATCATGTAGTTACTAACTTATTTATGTATTTCAGGCTTGTTATATTTGTTTTCCTTCAATGTTAGATTATGACATTATGACATTAGAATTTCGTAGACAAACATTAGAATTGTTTAAAAAAAAAATACTTTTGAATCAGTTATAGAAATTACATTAAAAAGAAATCTTTTAGAATAATATTAATAAACAAAAGTTGAGGTCATCCTTGATTTTCCTGTTATTATAAAAATGTATTTTATATTTTAAAAAAGTAATATTTTTCCTTGTTATTATATAAGAGGAAAAGTGCTATTGTTTTTATTTCTATGTTTCATATTATAAAACTTATATCAGCTCTAAAAAAAAATGCTTTTATTCTTAAATTATCAAAAAATATCATTCTTCTTAGATTTCATAATTTTAAAAAAAAGGAAAAGGAAAATACTCTATTGAACTTGCAGTTATAATAATTTTACTTTGTAACAAAGGAGTACTTATTTTTTTAGCTGAAGATTTAAAAGTTTGCAAAAGTAGAAAAATATAATTATTGATTTGTATTGAATAGACAAAAGAGTTGTCTATTGTTACTTGCATAAAAGTTCTAAGATTTAATTATTTCTTAGCTCTGAAAGTGTATTTATATTTAATCTAAATTTTAAGAAATTTTAAAACTTAGTTTAATATTTATTTAGATGTAACAACTGCCTGAATAGATACCAGTGTTAAACTGAAATCCTTTGTTCATTATTTATAAAGATTGTTAGAAATGATAATCTTTTGCAGTAATATTTTATGTCATCTTCAAAATAAAAGTAACTGATGACCTATAAAATAAAAGTAAAAGTATCACGATAAAAAAAAATATTAACATGATCAAATCATTTACTTGTTCTGAACTCCAAGTTTGATCTAGAATTGCATAGCTTAAAAGATGATTTTGAATTTATTCTTTACTAGCTGATACCCGGTGCATTGCTGCCGCAGAATAAATAATTTTAGAAATATCGTTTGAAATTTCAAATAACTGTCTTGTTTAATTAGGAGCAATAAAAAGAATAATATTTATTTTCATTTTGGAAATGAATTCATTCATAAAATTGAATGATATATAAAGGAGAAGCATAAATAATAATTCTATTTTTTTTTTAACTTTATCATACAAGACCTTAAGGTAGGCAATATTTTTTAGTTTTTCTGTCTTCAGTGGAAACAAATAAGTTTCTTGACTGTCCGACTCGCACGCATCCAGCATACAACTGGTTATGTTAAAAACATTGTTTTTTTTAGGTTCAGTCTGCCCATTTAAAATGATTGACCCTGCACCTTGTTGATGGTCATTGAGAATGCTAGTTGAATAGGGAACTGCAGTCGTTTGAAATCTAAAGAAATGTTGGTTGGTGGGATTAATGGGAATACCTGGTGTGAGCATATTTTCTCCAATCGGTATTCCTTTAAGGATGTTGTCATGCTTCTTGCTTCATATTGATCTTTTGATTCTGATATTCATGATCAGGTAGCATGTAAAAGTTGTTTGTCGCTTCTTACCTGATGTTGATCTTGAGACTGTAAAACAGGTGAATTTACAATTTGTAAACTATCTGTTTTTATTGCTCTCTTGCCATTCTTTGTTTGTTTGAGAAGCTTGAATTGGCTTATTTCTAGATGTTGCACTGTTAGGTCTATTAAGTGACGAATGTTTGGGAACATATTTTTTGTTTGAGCAATCAACACAATATACAATTGTATAATCAAAATATTGTTTGTAGATTCACTTAATAAATAGCAAAATTACGGATTACACTGGAAAAATTCCATTATATACAACTTACCTTGAGTGGCATCAATAATAATTTTATTTTGTATTTGTGAGATCAATTCTGAATAAAAACTCTGAATCTTGATAAAATTACTTTTCACTTTTATCTGTTTGTAAATTTTAATTACATTGGTAATTTAATTGAACCTTTTTAAAATTTTCTCTATTGAAAATAAAGGCTTTCAAATTAAGAAATTTGTTCTTGGCATTTTTGGTTAGTTTATAGTTTTTGAATTGAAAAATATTTTTCAATCATAAGGGAAAAAATATTACATTTTGATTTTAAGCACTTTTAAATTTTAAAAATATGTTTAATAAATAAAAAAATTTCCCTTTATTTTAAATCTTTGAGATCTTTATTGGAATATTAATTTCTTATGGATGATATAGTAGCATGTTTAAACATCAAAATTGTATTTTGTTGTTTAAACATGCTACTATAATTATTTCATTACAAAAATATAAATAAACAAATAACTATAAAATAAAAAAAGCTAAACTAGATCAATTTTAGCTAAACAATGTTTTTATGTCAGTTATCAAATATTTTAAAATACAGCTTGTAGTTAAAATTATGAGGATTTTTAAAGTATTTAAAAACTATCTATAATATTATTCAAATCTATCTATTGCCTTTCCCAACATATTATCAATTAGAATCTAGAATGAGTATGAAATTAATCTCTTTTTATTTAAAAACATTTCAATTGTTTTTTATTAAAACTATTTATCAAGAAGAGTTTTTCAAATTGCAGTCTAAAATGCAATATTATTTGCAGGGGATTTAAACTCTGTTGAATATTTTGTACAAATAGGTCAGGGACCTAGTGTAAGTATTTTTACAATTTTGTTTTTCCTCAATATGAAATGTTTTTGTCACTTAGATATTTTCTCATTCAAATAAAGGAATTTTAATAAAAAATTTCTTTGGTATAAGCTTATTTATAATTCTAAAATATGATATGTTGAAATAACATTAAAAACATTAAGTTCTTCTGCTTATCGGTGAAATAGTTTTTTTTTTTATACGTCAAGAATAAAAATATTATTATAGAATTTATTTCATACATTATTTGTAAATTTGAAAAGAAAAACTTACTTCTTCCCATCATTCAGTCTTTAAAATAATTGTTTAATAAGCTTTACAAATGGTTGTTACACAAGATGCGATATATTTTTTATTCTCTTTTTAAGAGAAAGTTGGTGAATTAAAATTTCAATCCACAACAACTTGGTTTTTTTTTTTTTTTAAATTAAAATCTTCAGTCAGATATCTATTATTCATGTTGAATTCTCTTAAACACTTGTTTGGAACTTTTGACAGTTTTAAGTTTTTCAAATAACTTCATTCATATAATTCATTTATCATGCTTTTTTGGTGTTTAAAACTCACTTTTCATTCACTTTATGAGGATAATTTTATTTAGCTGAATTATCTAATATGAAATTTTATAATTTAATTTTGTTTGAATGATTGACATTAAACCTTACATTTAATTTAACATCAAGCTTAACTTATAAATTGTTAAATCATCTTTTATAAATAAAATTTTGTGTATTATGTAATAAAGAATATTTTAAACATTTTTTTTACTTTAAGTTCTGCTTGCAACATAAAGAGGAAAATTTGAAATAGTTTTACCAAATTTTTGGGAAATGTTATTTTGTAAATATTCTTATATATAATTTCTTAGTTTAAATTCTTTTTTATTTATATGAGTTGATAATTTTTATAATGAATTCATTTGAACTTTTTTTATTATAAATAAAAAAATATTATTATAAATTCAGGGAAGGAGCACAAATATTGGAACATTCTTATCAGCTGTTCATTCTGTGACAGATTTTTTCAGAATTGGTCAATTTGATGCTGCTCTTAAAAAAGAGGTCTTCAAAAAAGATTTGGTGAAAAGTGACTATCCATTGTACAGAAGGTATAGTTAGATCAAATAAAAATTTGGTTTCCATGTTATAATTTTTTATTTGTTACACATTTTAACTATACTTTTTATAAAGTAATTATTTTAAAGAATGACTTAGTATATTAATTCTTTATTTTATAAAAAGATTTCAAATTAAATTATATTTATTTGTCATATGGCTATGATGTATGTCTTACATTATGCATATATCCTTTTTACAAAGATGCTTTCATGTTTAAAAATAATATCATATGTATATGAAAGAACATATTCAGCACTTTCAAACATAAAGTTTAAATTAATTTTTCTCTGGTTTTCAAAAAAATCTCTCAAAATATTAAATTTCTGAACTTTTAGGAATTGAAAATTCCCAAGGATTTCTAAATTTCTTAAATTGGAATGTTGTTTTTTTTTAATTTGAAAATTTTTCTGGGTTTTTAATTCTGTATATGCAAATATATGTATATGGTTTTCATTCCATTTTAATAATTTCCATTATATTACTGTGTAGCAAATTTTTTCCAAGACATGAAGGTTTTTCTGGTGAAAGATAGAATTACATTGAGAAGTTTAATTAATTACTTTATATTATTAATGATAAATTTATTTTGTTGATTATCTTATTATAGATAAAATTGAGAGATTTTTGGTAAATAAAACTGGTGAGAAAAAATGGTATTAATTTTTAAAATCAAAATTATGTGACAAATACGCAAGAATATACTAAAATAAAAATGTTTTAAAGTTGAATTAATGGTGTATTTTATTCTAGTTAAAATTGTACTTTTATTGAATAAATTTATACAGATTTTGAATTAAATTTTATAGTAATTGATTGTTTTATTAACCTGATGTGTTAGATTAAGAAGATTGTTTTATAGCATTAATAGTGTGTACTATTATTTTGTGTGTGTGTGCTTATTACTGAATAATTTTTTAAGTTGACTGTAAGTTTTAATAAAATGCAAAATTTCATATTAATGTTTTTACATACTTTTAATATTTTTTAATATTTTAATGTTTTTATATACTCTTAGGGAAATTTATCTAATTAAATACTATTAACTTGCTATGCTTAAATTTTTTTTGCCATCAATGCTAGATTTCATGATGGTAAGAAACTAGATACATTAATTTATAAAAGTATTTGAAAGACAGCTGAATTTAATTCTGAAAGATTTCTGATTACATGATTTCAAAATTGCTGAATTCTACAAGTTTTGTTAGACTTCTAAATCTTTGAATTGAAGCATTGACTGCTTAAGATCAAATATTTTATTTAAACCAATTTTTGTTTTGAATTAAGAATGCAATTATTTTTCACCCTCATTTCAAATTGAGTCTGCTGTTTTTGTGTGTAAAAGAAATATATATATATATATATATTTTCAGATTTCCACCTCTGTTTTATAGTCGTGATGTGAATGGTTGGTGCCTTTGGTTTATGGGAGCTGATGAGCGTGTCATAGAAAGAAGTCAAAAGTTTCGTTATGAGTATTTAAATCAACGGCCTGTAAGTAAATACATACAGATTTCAACTCTGAATTTTCTATTTAATAAAACTATGGGAATCTTATTCTTTACAAAACAAAATTTTCTGAATTAGAATCTGACTTGTGATGAAACCATTGTTCCAGATGTAGAGCAACAAATTTATATATATATATATATATATTCATGAAATTCTACCCAGTTTTTTATGAATGTCTAACTTTATGAAATATTTTTTGAGGATTTTATAGTGAAAAATATATATAACACAAAAGCATCTTGCATTACTTTTAAAATTTGTATGTAAAAAAGGGTGAGAATAGATTTTAAACTGAAAATGTGGAGTTTAATAAGTTTTGGTTATAAAAAGATTCTGAACCAGTATTTAAATCAATATTTAATTTAAGTCAAAAAGCCCAAAGCTTACCGCATGAACATTCGCTTTCATCATGTTATGTTTATTTTTTATGATAAAAATATGAATGGAATTTGTTTTTTCTTTTTTTATTTTAGATTCAATCAAATGGTTATGTTCGAATGTCTTCATTCTTCAGTGCTGTTTCTATGATATTTCTATTTAGTATATTTGGATTCTTTTCTTTGTTTTCTTTTGGTAGATATTTGCTTGCTAAGGTAATTTTACCCTTTTTGTTACT
Organism: Argiope trifasciata; assembly: GCA_026543055.1. Classification (NCBI taxonomy): domain Eukaryota; kingdom Metazoa; phylum Arthropoda; class Arachnida; order Araneae; family Araneidae; genus Argiope; species Argiope trifasciata. The sequence continues at coordinate 2,030,030 of JAPMOQ010006428.1, read as the reverse complement.
TAATTTTTAGTATGAGATTAAAATTTTAAATTAATAGATTGGTTTTATATATGATCTCATCATTCAAATAATTTATTTGTCAAATATTTTAGTTGCCAGTATATTTTATAACTTCATTTAATTTGAATTTTAAACTGTAATTGCATATTTATTTTTTATAATGTTTTTGTATTTATTGCTTTAATTTCGCATAATTTTTTTATTTAGAACACGAGAAAAAAATTTATATATATATATATAATTTGAAAGTACATTTATTTTATTTCAGTATCCATCCTTTTTCACTGGTGGTATGTTTTCAGAGGAAGGTCCAACTAGAAAACAGGTAATCAATTCATAGTTATTCATATCAGAATAATGTGTTCAATTAACTTAAATTATCAGAACAATTTTTTTTTCTGTATTATTTTTTCATTGAAAATAATGATTTCGTTGTTTTACAAATTAGAAGATTTTTTATAAATTTGGCTAATTTATCACTTTTCAAACATTTCCACATCTGATTTTGACATAATTGGTCTAATGAAAGAAGGTTGATAGAAGAACCCATGAGAAATATAGCAATATTATCGCATTTCCAATTTATTAATTATATATGAGAAATTATGAGTGTGATAAAAGATATTTTAAATCTAATACAATTAAAAATGGGAAGTGTGTGAGACATAAAAATAATTCACTCCTCTTTGAAACATTTTATTTCCACCTAGATTTCGGGATTAAAATGGGGATCAAAGCATTGGAACGTAGCCAAAGTGTGAAATCACATGAGCTCCAACTTCTTTAACCATTAATGTCCAAAATGCAATGCTACTAATAAACAATTTTTTTCAAAAAAAAAAGAAAAAGAAAAGAAGTTTACATTTGCGAAATGTTATTGAAATTGACATTTTCAAAAACAAAATTGCTGATTTACTATGATCCATTCTTTTCTGATTTCAGCAAAACTTTCCATTAAAGAATACAAGAATTAAAACCAAAAGAACCAAATAAGATAAATATTTGTATAATTATAGAAACATGAATAAGCATGTACCATTTCTTTCACAAATGAATACGTGGAAATAAACAAAGTGGCTTATATACTACATCTATTATTAAGGACCTTATGCTCCCTTAAGATACATAAAACTTAAGGTACTGCTGAAACTAAAATTAAACCACACGACTTTAAGTAAAAACTAACATTTTAATTTAACTTTTAAATAGGTCTAAAGAAAAATTTAAAAACCTCTTTTTGCTGAGATTTTACAAAGAAGCAAGAATTTGCTTCCCCTCATTTTAAATGATTTTACTTGCTATTGCGTGGTTCTTGTTATACCTTATTAACAACCAAATGTCTATTTAATATGAAAAAATCAATGAAATGATTAGTTCAGAAGTTAGTTAGTTAGCTCAATTAGGTGAAAACCTGATCATAATTTAATGCCACAGTTTAGTATAGTTATATTAACGTCCCGTTTAAGGCAACACAAGAGCTATTTTGGGATAGACCTCATAATTTTGAACCATGGTCAGATGACGTTTAATGCCGCAAGCGAGCAGTCTAGAAGGCAAAAGAAGAAATACCTGATATGTTATTTATATGCCTATCAAGAATGGTTTAAATATTGCCTCACTACAACTGCTGCTAAGTGTTTGTAATTGGAAACTTCTTTACTGCAGAACTCATGCTTTAGGGAACACCCTGAAAATCTAATTTCATTTTGCACTTCTTCTCTTATATCTTGTATAAATAAATCCAGTTATCTTGATGAAAATTGCTTTACTATACGAGATTTTTATCCGCTTTTTTTAAACATGGGATTATTTCTTGTGTTTCAGAAAGTTAGCAGATTTTTTAGTTCTTTGTAGCTTTATTATAGCTCATAAATGCTTGTAGATAAGACAATATTGAGAGGATATTTTATGTCCGATATTAACTTTTTGGCCTTACTTTTTCATTCAACATCTTAAGTCAAAATCACTCTCTGTATTTTTTTTAATACTGGAGTATTTTTATGGCAACATTTAATGTTAAAATATTTTTTAGGTATGACATCAGTAATTAAATAGAAAGAAACTTTATTATTTTTCTATCTGTTGAATAATTGTATCATATAATCTATCAACTTTACATACTTTTTGTTGAAAACAACCTTTTTTTATTGGCATATTAGGATTTTAATAGATCATTAAAATAGTTATAAAATATGATAGTTCAGAGTTTAAAATATATTACATTTCCTCATTTTCACTTCTATTACATCTATTCAAAACTAATTATTCTGAATTAATGTGGTTGATTGAGGGGAAAAAAGGATTGTCTTTACAAAAAAGAAAGAGAATAAAATGATATAAATCATTTAAAATATTTTTTTTTAATTTAACTATTTCTTAAGCATATATATATATACAGAAACAGCTAAATTTAAAAGAGTTAATATGAGGTAAAGAATGACAAAGCTATACGAATATGGTTAATTTTATTTTGTTTGAATTATGTATTTCTGTGTAAGCATGCATGTGCTGAATTATTATAATTTTTAAAAAATTCTATCCTATCATTTATTCTATGTTTAATTCAGATAATCGTTTATTTTAGGTAATGGAAGGCTCAACTATAGTAACACTCATAGGAAAAGGATGGAGTGATAAGTTATCAGAACCTACTGATAAACATACAACCTATCCTGATACTAAGATGAAATTGACTATAAAAGGGCCTGGTATGAAAACTTATTTCAGATTTAAAATGGTTTGCAAGAATTGTTCTAGCAACTTTTTGTATTTAAAGAAATTTTTATTGTGATAAATTATGCAAATCATTTCGACATGTTTTTAAATTTAATTTAATTATTATTTGTTGAGAGTTTTTATTAATAATGCACGTGTTTTAAATTGTGATCCTTTTTTATTCAAAACTAAGAAATCTGTTGCTTGTGCTATTTTGCATTTATGTTAGGAAAAGTAGTATTGCAAAATTTGCTGCAATCAAATCTGTTAAATTCATTTTTTTTAAACTTATTGAGTCTGCTTTCATTAAATTTATTAACTTTCTATATTAATAAAGATTAGCTCTTTGATATAATCTAATCTTGAATAATGTTTTAAAAGTATGTTTACAAGAATTACTTTATTCCTGATTTTAGTCAGTAATCAAATATAATCATATTAGTAATGAAAGTGAATTTGTTTGCTTATTAGGTGAACTCATGTATTCTATTGATAAACTGTTTGACTTGTCTATTAAATTTGGTACAAATAAACTTTTGAAAAGGAAGGCATGCAATTATTTTGAAATTTTAACTATTTAAAAACTGAGAAAAAGTTTGGCATTTACCTATAATAACTTCTGTTATATTATTGCACAAAACTAATTTTTATACTATTTGTGAATTTTTCATGAATTTTGATCATATTTAAAGATGCATATGGAACTTCCAATATTGGCAATGTCCAATTGTCAATTTGCAATATACTTTTTCTCAAAATTTATTATTGATAAGAATTTTAAATTTTTTATAGAAGAAATGTTCTCTGCTATTATACTAAAATAAGTTAATTTTATACTTTTATTATTATATTAAAATAAGTTCTTTTTTTAAGTTGTTTACTTTTATTAACAAATATTATATTGGTTATACATTTTTTGCACCATTTTTTGACAAAAAAATTAAAAAATATAACTTAAAAAAAAAACTCATTTTGTTATTTATGAACATTTTGAATATGCCACAAAAGAAATTGATTGCATTTGAAGAATAGTTTTTGTTTAAAACTTGCGTTTTGAGGAAAATAATTTTAATGTTTCTTATACTGATCATACTTTTAGCCACATATTCTAAGCGATCAATATCTTTCTGAGGTCATCATTAATGTGGTTAAATATTACTTATGTGTTCCAAAGAATGTCTTTGTTCATTTTTTTAACATGATTTTTTTATCTCATTATTTGCTCTTGCTGTTATTTTACTCATTTATCATGCAAGAAATTCTACGATAACTCTTAAGTGCACAGCCTCTTAAAACTTGTCTGCATGTATTCCATAACTGTAAAAGACAATTTATTTTTGCAAAATTAAATTTGCTTAAATAATCTGTCTTTTTAAAAATTCATATATTATTATTTATTGGTCATCAAATTTTCTCCCTCTGCTTTAATAATGGTTTTATACTTGTTTTATAGCACTTCTTTTTCATATTAGAGTTTAAAATAAGTTATTTGTAGAAACCTGAAAGTATAGATAATTTGGCACTGCAAAAATTTTAAATCATTTTTTAAAAATTTAAAGTTCTAAGAACTCTTTTTCTTCCTTTCTTTTGAATTGAAATTCAAACTATTTTCCTCATTCTCTCAAATATTTATTTAGTCCCATCTTTTCCTTTCATTGTTGAAAACTATCCTAAGGAAAAATGATTCAGTTTCAGATCTATGTAATTTGTAGGAAAAATTAAAAAAAAATGAAATATTATGAAAAGCATTAGATAGATTATCTAGACAATAAAATTTTTATAACGCTTAATATTCGAGACTTGACTCTTATATATATATGATTCATATACCCTATGAGAAGAGCAGATATAGGGCTTAAAATAATTTTCTTGTAAAGCTTAATATTTGTTGCAGTTTGATGCTTGAAGAATCAAGAATATTAAATTATACATAAGACATTTAAGTGTAGGTAAACTTAACTAATATTTCTGGCTAATCGGCTGGCTACTATGGTTGGCTAATAGTGAAATTGTTATTATTATTATTGTATAGTTTCAAAACGTATTTACAAATAATTCTATGGCTTGTAACAGTAAAATAAGACTCGTATACCTTTGTTTATGCGTATTGATTTAACTAATTTCGTAATATATGTTCTATAATCTTATATTTTTTTCAAAAGATATAAAAGTTGATGTTTTGAATTATTAAAGTGATTGCTTCATTTTAGAACCTGCTTACGCTCTCACTTCAAAATGCTTGGTTCATGCTGGACTGACAATTATTGAAGAGACTGATAAGTTGCCTCTGGAGTAAGTGTTTTCTGGGTTTTGAATATGTGCTAAGATGCTACATGTTTTGTACTATATAATTTTAAATAAACAAATAGTAAATATAACTTTTAAATCATTTACATTTTTTGCAGTGTTAGTCTCATTGCTTGAAAGACAGATTTACTGGGATTTTTAATTGGATTATTTGCTATATCTTGCAAATTTTTTTCAGAAATTATTGGAGGAATATTCATAACTCTTCATCCAAACTTAATTTATCACAGAATTTCATACAATCAATGACAAAATGAGTATTTGCCAATAATACAATACATATAATGTTAAAAGGAATATTATCAAGTCAAAATGAGTAAAATGAACATTATCATTATGTAACATCTTAAACATTAAATGTATTCTGATGCCATTGTAATTATGTTTTTTGTTTCCTGTAGTGATATTTTATTTTAAAATAGCAGATATCTAATCATACTCAATTTCAAAATATTTAAATCTTAAATTAGCATGTAAATTGCGCATGATTGGAGTTTACCTTGGTTTATTTCTTGGAATAATTTGTAACAAATCTTTATGCCATTTATAAATGCAAATTGTGTAAAACCTTTGATAAACTGGAATATATGTGTATTTTCAATTTTTAGTAATATTTTTTTTCATTTCCTTTTAAATATCTAATGGTATGTGCATCTTACAAAAAAATAAATAATGAAAATAAGAAAAGGAAAATCTAAATGGAAATCTTATGAAAATATCATAAAAAATATTATATGTAATCACTGTTTTTGAATGTTAAAAATTAAATAAAATCTTACTGATTGAAAACATTAAAATTTCAAAATGTTAAATATTTAAATTATTTTTTAAGAAATGTAATAAAGCTGAAAATAAGTTTTTAGATAATGTGTAAAGTTTAACTGTAGTTAAAAATGTATAAGGTAAAGTTTTATCGGTTATTATTTTTATACCATGGAAAAGACATCCAGATTTTTTTAAATAATTGTATTGCATATGAACATAATATTATATTTCAGTAAATAAAAAATACATCTTTAAAAACATATCTATGTTATTTCAATTTCAATACAAATGAATTTTATCCTATCCTAATGAACAAAACATTTTATAAATGTATTTGTGTTAGTTTGAAAAAAGAATCTTTTTTTCATTTATTCACTCACTTGTGCAGAAATCATCATTTCTGCCTCTTTAAAGAGTAGTTTTAAAATAATAATAAAAAGAAATGTAATCAAAATTGTAATAAATGATTTTGATTATTACAAATTTAATATTAATAATGTGAATTCATTTTGAAATTATTATTTTATTGTTCTTTAACAATTGTATTTAAAAATATTACATAGTATTTAAAATAAATTTATAACTGGACTTTTATTTTGAAAGTACTTATTATACTTTTCTTATTTTATGCGAATTATGTACATGCATTTAACTGAAAAAATTATTTACTTGTCACTTAACATGCTGGGTTCTTATGTTAATAGGTAGAGCATTGTAAACTAAATAATGTTTGTTACATTTTTTTTAAATTATTTTTTTCCCATTCACTCATGTCTTGAAAAAAATAAATAAATTCAAAACTTTTGAAAGAAATCAATTGTATCTTCAGAGAAAAGTGAAATAATTTCTTCATGTTCCTCATTATTGTTTAAATTAAAATTAAATAGCTTGGTTAATTCATTAATTATGGAGAATTTCAAAATATTACTTTTTGCATATTCTTCAAAAATGGTCTCAAAATAAGTGGGAAAATAACATGTTATAATCTTTGTATCTGAAGAACAAACTCAGTTTTATTATGATGGTTTCATATGAATTGGAGCTATGATGATACAAGATATAAATGTAAATGACATGTAAATGGTGCATACATAAAAAATGCCCATCTTAAAAATGCTTGCATACTATGCAATTTCGATTTAATTGTTTCCAGAATGTATTTTTTAATATGAAATTAAAATAATCATGTCTTTAAAAGCATTTTGCTTTCCTATTCAACAAAAATATCATTATTGTTTTTACTAATAATTAATTTTTATTTTTCAGAGGTGGTGTCCTTACACCTGGTGTTGCTTTTGAAAACACTACTTTGATTGATAGATTAGAGAAAAGTGGTGTGACTTTTGAGTTTGAAAATATCAACTTAAAATAACCTACTCCTCTCACTTTGATTTTTATATAATCTTGTATCATTTTGTGATTTTCTTTATGTACTTAATTTTCTACATTCCAGTTACTGAGCTTTTTTTGAAAATCTGTATTAATAATGTGTACATAAAATAATGTTAATTATTTTAATAAAATCAAATTTTAACAAATATCTATATGACATGAAATTTAAAAATGATCCTGTGATATCTTTAATGGAGGATTTTTTTAGGTAAGCCATTACTATTAATTGTAATTTATTACTGATTTTCATGCAACTGAAAATTAAAATTTTATTCTTCCCCTCCCCACCGTGAAAGTGAAATTGACTACAGTTGAGTTTAAAACTTTATCTACTAGAAGTTTAAAAAAATATGCAATTGATTTCAGTAATACAATGAAGCTATTTATTTGTTCATACTTTTGTAAGTAAATTAGTAGCTCATAATTTTTTAATACATGCAAATAAATTAATAAATACCTCAACTTAAAAATGAATTTATTAGATCTTGGAAGATTAAAAGTTATGTTTAAAAAGTATTACAAGGATCTTATTAAAGATAACTTGTATTGAAATTTTTCTGGCATGCTGTATTTTAATGAAGAATTTGTAGTATTGAATTATGCATAAACATTGCAAAAGAATGTGTGTGTTTTCATTGTCTATTTTACCTATTATTAAAATTTGAATGAGGTCTTTTATACAAATGACAATATAACAGCTGTGATAAAATATAATAAAACTTATATTTATATTTCAGACAAAAAAAAAGTTGGCATAATTTACTAATAGAAAGTATGTTGCAAAATTGCTTGAATTATTTTTATAACTAAACTTGTATTATTTTTATATTGTTATTTATGTATTCAATTTTACTCTTTTTATGTTTATACCCAAAATAAACGCTATTGCTATGTAAAGTTGTATGTATTTTTATTTTATTTTATTCACTTCAAGTTTTATAAAATTGTAATAAAGATCAGATAAGTTTCATATTTAAACTAGCACTATAAATTAAACAATGCATTTCAATAAAATGCTGCTCCAAAAAATAAGTAAATCAAACATTTGATGATGCAAATTAAACAGAAATCCATTTGATACATCGGATCAAAACACTTTCCTCCATTTTAGCTGCTGACTTTTGTTCTCTGCTAAAGACCAGTGATCTGAAGCCAGTGTTGAAGGAAAGTTGGGTCTTTTATGAATATTATTCATAATGAATACATCCATTAAGAATTAATATTTTTATTCATAATTGGAAACGCTTTGATTGTAACTTTTATCTAATACTATAATACCAGGAATGGCTGTCAAGTCGAAAATCGTCCCAGAATTAATAAACTCCGGTAAACTTGGGGGTCTGGGGGTTTAGGCCACGAGGAATCGATTGGCGCCGGTTTTGAAGCGCTACGGTCGAGCAGTTCGGAGTTACAGATAGGATATTTTCAAACTTTATTAGTTCGCCATAATGGCTACTTAAATTTTCAAGCGGTAACGTGCTGCCATCTATAGCCAATATGGTGAACTAATAAAGTTTTATGTTTATGCTGTTATAGGTCTATAATATGTTTCTTATGTATGTATATATGTTAAGTTTTTCTAAATAAATTTGTCAAAAATGTTGAACTTCAACACACTTCACTCTTTACCTTTACTTTACCTTTGTATAGAATAGTTCCCTTTCCAAACTCTTTGTTTAGAATAGTTTACGATGGTGCACTTTAACCGGTTATCTTTTCACCAATGGTTTCACAAATTTTCTTATGGCATGTATTGTTTTGATAAATCAGAATTGAAAATTTAAATCTTCGAGTTAGCTTCGATACCTGTTTTCTCCGAGCGGAGCTCGGTCCCCCGCTGGTATCATAAAAAGGTCAATAAAATTCTTTTGAACATTCAATTTTAAAGAAAATTTCTTAGGTTTACTTTACTTGACCTTTTGCTATCAACAAATAGCCTACATGCATATGTATGAGAAGTGTGGATTGTTCAATTTTCTCTAAAGATGGTATAAAAGAAGAATTGTTCAATTGCCATACTTGTGAATGGCAAAGATTTACATCGCCTAATCCTTAATCTAACTTCTGTGTATTCATTTGAGTTGGTATTGTTATTTTGTAGGTGTGTATTGTTATATTCATTTGAGTAGGCAATATATCCTTTCATTTTTTTCGCTATGTGTATAATGGATAACTAGATAGTTTCTATGTGCATTCAACTTGTTAAGTTCAGAGAAGGTGGAGGACCGCGGTGGCTTAGTGGTAAGATCTCGTCCTCTGAGCCAGATCGTTTCAGATGCGATTTCACTGATGAACCGCCATTTAAGCGGTTCTATTGCATGCTACACCCGACAAACTTCTTACCGCTGGTGTGGTGTGGAAATTGGGAGAGATTGTTGAGTGCTCAGATGTCATCCTCGTCATCTGATCGCGGTTCGAATTTACAAGGTCCATCCAAAATAGCCATAAACATTGAAAAAAACATTCTAGATGCAGCATCCATTGTCCGATCCTTCGATGTTTAACCATCGCGAAATAGTGTGGGAAACTTTCAAAACAATATTGAGACATTTTGATCAGAAATTATTGACTCAATTTCAAGCCAAACTTTGTTTTTTTTTTCTCACAACTTTTCTTTAAAATTTCGTTCGTTTTCACATGGATGGATTAACTGCACAAATTATTCAATGTGTTTTTTTTAATCTAAGAAATGGTATTCCCTAAACATTCACGCATATCCGTTAACAAAATTATTCCTCTGCCCATTAAGTTATGGACTTTGGGAAAGGCAGCGAGAACCAGGAGTACCCAGATTTTCATTTTCAGAGTCTCCGGCGTGCGAATTATGTGTCTCATAATAGCGTGTGCACATTAATTGTATGACAATGGCAGAAAATATTGGGTTGGGGAATAAGTTCGTAGCGTATTTATCAAAGACTTTTTTTTTAAGAAAATCATTAGTGATAACAATCGACTATGTATTTTCCGTTGTTGTTTACAACATCCTCCCATCTCTCGACCGATTTGCCGTTCCGCCAAAAATCACCCGGTCTGGTTTTTAAGGCCCTCTTTATTGTCGAAGGTAACGCCCCCCCCCCCCCGACAGGGAGTGGAAAAGATGGTAATCCGACTGCGCAAGATCCGGAGAATACGGAGGGTGCTGAAAGACCTCCATTCAAGCTCTTGGAGTGCGGCTTTGACGACTTGCGCAACATGGAGCCTGGTGTTGTGAAGGAGTATGGTTTGACCTTGTCGATGGGGTCTTTCTAGTCGCATAGCCTCTTTCATCCGGTGTAGCTGGGCTATGTAGGGTCATTCCTTTCGAGTATTTCTCAGTTCACCATGCCCTCCCAGCCCTCCTTCCCCCCCTCAATTCTTTTGATGGAGGTCAGGCGTGACCATTTCCGTGCTGCAGACTTGTTTATGACACCTTCTCCGCATTCGTTGCCTGCACGAAAAGCAAAGAAGAGCAGGTATCGAAAATGTTGATTTTTACCTCCTAGATATTCCATTTCTAAGCCTTAAAAGTAATTAAAAATTAAATTACTCAAAAAAAAACGATTTGCATAGTTTTGTTGAGCTGAAAGAGCTCTATCGAATGAATACCATACACTTTTTCAAACAGCAAAAAAAAAAAAAAAATCGTTGGAAAACAACATAAATATAAACACGCTACGAGCTTATTCCTCAACCCAATAATTATGAAATATTTATCTTTCTTTGTAACAACAACAAAAAAGATTTATCATGTACGAGCAAGTTATGCCTTCATGGGGAAAATTAATTCTTACCAACATATTGCCACCACGTCCATAAAAGGTTACATTAAGAAATTAAGTTAACTCTTATTACAAACTACGCCTTGGCGAGTGTACTTTTTAGAAGAAATTATTTATAAGAAATATATTTTCTACAAAGACAAGTGCAAGAAAATATTTTATGAATTTTTAAAATATTCATATTAATGTATGCTATTATCTGTATTAAAAGATCAGTTTTTTTACTAGTTAAGACCAACATAGTTTAAATTGTTTATGTAAGGTTGTCCACTTTAATTGGGGCTCAAATCTAATTTCTTAATAGTGCTAAGCATATATGGTTAATGGGGGGGAGGTCTAAATGAAGAAAAGAATACTATTTTACGCGGTTTGAATCAATAAATATTCTTTTAAATTACAGGTTTTATATTTTTATGCAGTCCATCTGTCTCATGAATCATAGTTAATAAAAAGTGAGCCTAACATTTTAAATAAAATGCAAGGACTATTCTATAGCAACTAAAACTGAGTAAGTATTGAAAACCTGAATAATTTAATCTTATAAAAACAGATAAATTTAAAACCACTTCATTGACCATTTCAAAGAAGATTCATCAAGCAATGCGTGCAGTTTCTCCAAGCTGATTAGTCTGAAATTTTGTAATTATTAATTGTACAGAATTAGTGATACTCATAGCTCTATAATTTGACTACAGAAAATAGAGACGTTTATTTATTTATTTAAATCTGGAATGTCATGAATATTTCACAATATTAAATTCACCTTATGGTCTGATTAAAATTTAGAAAAGTAAGAGTTTGTTCAGAAATGTAATTATTGGATGAAACAAAATAAGTCATCCAATAATTATTTAAGTCACTTAAATCCGTTTGGAATGTTTTTAAAGAATAATTCTTTGAGATATTGTATGAAACCTAAAAAAAAAGTATATACAGTAAAAGTTCCTTATTCGTGCTCCCTTCATTCGCGTTTTCACTATTCGCGGATTAAAAAAATACGACCCAATTCTTATATTCTCGGCTAAAAATCTCTTTATTCGCGGATCTAATAAGTAAATACATAATAATAAAAGGATTCCAATAAGTATCCAACCCAATATTCTTTGTAAATGCCGTCAAATGGACTAATAAAAAAAAGCAAAATAGATCTTATTACAACTTTGCCTAAAGTATGTTGTTAACTGATATCGCCGAGGACTTTGACATAAGCCACCTTGGCCGCGATCAGTGTTTTTGAGAATGTAAACAAATAGAATGAAAGCAACCATATTACTCAATGAATAAAGTATATTTGTAGAATTAATGACTAAGAAATAAGGTAGAACCAACGATCAAGAAATGAAAATTTACTCACCTCATTCCGAAGATTAATTTGAATCTGAAGCAAAGAAGGCAGATCTCAAAGACTATTTTAACCATTTTAATGTAACGTTTAAAGAGTGGTGAGTAAAGTGACATTTTTACCTCCTAATACGACGGCTTTGCTTCAACCTACGGACCAAGAAATAATCCAGGCCTTTAAGCTCTATTACATTAGACTTCAAAATCATATTGGATAATATGGAATGTAATCCTGATATGAATGTTATGGAATGCTGGAAGAAATTTAATACAGCAAAATGCATCGTAAACATAAAAAAATCATTGGAAGAACTGAAGCCACACACATTGAAGTCATGCTGGAAAAAACTGTAGCCTGCTCTGACTGCGGAAAATGACGAAGAATCTGTGCAAGTTCAAACTTTGACTGCAAACATAGCCGAAATCGCGAATGGAATAGGACGAAATGGGTTCGAACAGATAGAATCAAGGGACATTCAGGAGTGGCTTGAATCGCAAGATGAAGATTTGACTGAAACCGACTTGGAGGAAATGTTAAATTCACAGCCCATTAAAGAAGAGGCTTCAACAAGCACTGGAAACGTGACATTTCATTTGAAAAATCTGAGTGAAGGTTTAAGAATTTCAAATGAGCTATGCGATTTCTTTATGAGCATTAATCCGTCTATGGAACGAAGTCTTATTTTTCAGAGGCAAATTGCTAATGCGACTGCTGCGTATCAGTCTGAATGGAAGGAGCTTTTAAAAACTGCCAAGCAAGAGAAAATTACAAGCTTTTACTGTATTCTGTATCGTACATATTCATTCAGTGCTGAAAAATTCTGTTTTCTTTACTCCTTTTTTTTCTTTCAAATTTTTGTTTCGCCAAGAAATGTATTGTATAACAGTAAATATTGCATATTGTATTTATTGTATAATAACTTTAATTTAATTATGAAATTAAAATTTTACGAAACTGGAAAGAAAATTAGAGCGACACATAGCACAATGAACAGAATGTCAAACGGCTTTATTAATAGTATGAGTTGTTTCATTGACAAATTTTGAACTTAAAAATATTTTTGAAGAAATCATTAAAAGATCAAGGTACTTCAATAATTTAACTGAACATTTTAACAAACAGTCCTGAGGAGGCAACTAGTTATCAAAAGCAGCCAGGTTATCATGAAAAATTTGTCTGCCATTTTTTTTTTTTTTAATTCTTGCTTATGGGCTTTATAATAATACATTATAAATTAGTATTTACAAAGTAGAATTTTTAAAAAATCAACTTTTTAGTACGTTGATAAAAGTAGATCCCCATTAACTTTTATAAATTAATTTAAATTGTTCCCAATATAAGTATATTCTCCAAAAGCTAAAGTTTTTGGGGAGTTATCTGATCATCATGTCCCAGACTTATTTCCATAATTTAAAAAAATTATTTGGGAGATAATGTAAACAAATTTCTTTTATTTTTCGTTTTTTCTTCTCTTGCTTAGAAACTGAAGAGAAAAAAAATGGTGAAAAATTCGTCTTAGAAGGATTAAGATAAAGGACGTGGCATATGCGACAGCAAATCAATTCAGTTTTATTAATTTTATCTCGTGCATGCTAATTTATAATTAAATCTTTGATTGAAGTTACTTAAGAATTAAGAATTTAATTTAATTTATTGATCTATCTCAATACATTAGATTAAATTCTTAGATTAGAACAGCAAATTACCTGCTTTTTCAAACATTTGAGGGAAAAAAATGAATATTCTGAAAATATAAATAAATGAAATACTACATTTATTGTTCGAAAATATTCACAAAATTACAAAAGAAATAACAAAATAGAAACACAGCTCAAAGACTTTGAGAATTCATAACAGAAGTAGTTTAATTTTTAATATGGATTGCTGATTTGTTCTAAAACATAGTAGCAATTTTTTCATAAAGGGAAGCGAATTTTTTTGAGCATAGAGAATAACTGCCAAAAAAATGAAAATAAAATTTTTCCTGTATCCTGCTTTCAAATAATCTATAATCTAAGACAACTGAAAAATTAATTTTAACGTTTAATCGTATCCTCAAACTCATTAAAAGAAATAATAAATTTTCCTTCCCGAATAGTTATATTAATAATATCAATTTCAACAACAAAAGAACACGTGTGTTTATGGATTACTTCAACGTTAGTTTTTGAAATGAGCCAAAAGTTCTGCGACCGCAAATCAATTCAGTTTTATTAATTTTATCTTCATGTTTTTTTCCTGAAAGAATATAGAATCGATTTTTCTTTGTTTTAAGATGACTTACAAATTCAAGGAAATATTGAAAATTAGTGTTTGAGTGTAATTTTAGCTCTCTAGGAATAGAAAAACAGTTTTACAGAATAACAACTGATGCATTTTTAAAATTTAAAGTATCCTACTACGTTAAAATTGGCGAGGTTATCAACCCCATTAGCGAATATTTTTTTATTGTTATTTCTTGCAGTTCAGATTTTCCTCTTTCCAAAACAGTTTATGTTTTCTGGGAAAAGTAAGGCCTGACCTATCAACCAGGATCACATATTTTTCAACTAAAATTTGTCTTCAATTTTCTCAAAACTTTAATTTTCATAAAAATTATCCACCATTAACATAACATAACTCAAAAACTAATAGAGGTATTCACTGAAAATTTACAGCATGTGTTTTAAATAATAGCGTCGATGAAGTGAACCAAAAGTTTTATTGTTGGTGAAATACTTTCTCATTTTTAGAAAAAATAAGTAGTTGAATAAATAAATTTATGGAAAAATGCATATATACTTATATTTTTATCCATCACTTATTTGTATCTCAAGATTGTGATTAGATTTTAGTTCATTTTATTCACGATTATATTCTATAACTTGGGTACAAAGAAAAATAGAATTCCTGCATTACAATTTTGTGTAGAGTGTTAACCGTTTTTGTAAAAATTCATTAAAATTTACTGCAAATTTTCCTATTTCTCTATAGATATTATATAGAAAAATAATTTTGTTGTATTTATAGTATTTTGTATAATGATTGACAATATATCTAAAAACCATAGTTTTAAAATGTTTTTAAAAAAAAATCCAATTTTTCAAAAAATTTCCTTCGAACGTAGTCGGATACCTTAATTTTTTTACTTTATCTTTAGTAACTGGTTTGTAAAATAAGTGTTTTTCAATATCACTTCAAAAAATTAAGCTCAGATATGATGTTAAAAGTAATTAATAATTTAATCGATCTTAATTCAGTTGCTGTTCTGTTAAGAAATATATCCTGTCTTGAACTTCAATTCCTCTGCCTCAATCCATTAATCTGACGAAAAGCATCACTGTTCCATCTTTATTATTCGTGTTTTATGAAAAAATACTAGCAATAAAATAAGAAAGACGCCTTAATTTTATATTTGTATTAGATGATTGTAACGTTCTGATGTATCGTTACGATTGAATAATTAATGACACATTCTATGATGTCTTCGTCTGTCTTCTTAATCTGAACCATGACTCAGCATGACGGATAGTTGTAAAAGTATTCGGCTGGTGAAAATCTGAAGCCGTCTGTCTGGGGATTATTTTTTAAATGAGACAAAGTTAAATTGATTTTCTTAAATGCCATTATCTATTCACAAGGATGACGACTGCTTTAACAGCACAACACTTACTTCAACTTTCTTCGCTTCTGCTTTCTCATAAACAAAATACTCAAAGAAAACGTACTGTAATAGCAAAATTTAAAAAAAAAGAACAGATTTTGAGAAAGTTCCATGGTTTAAATCTCCTTGCAGTGCCAGATTTCATAGATTAGATAGATTCCCTTAGCTGGGAACGTTCGATCTCTAAAGGCCTTATCACACGATAAAATTTCGCCAGCATTTTCAGTTTTTACCCTCAAAAACTGGTCAAGCAAGTTTCATAATTGACAACTTTTTCGAACTAGTTTGAAAATGTTGTCGAACTATTGTCCGCAAACGAAATTCAACCAATCATGTGAAAGTTTGAAGTGACGTCACTTTCCTTGTCGTTTGCTGACGGAAAGTGCCGAAGATATTTTGCCGTGTGATAAGGCCTTAAGATCGCTAGCGATGGACTTTCTATCACCGCAATTCTATTTTTAAATCAATTGAATGGATTGACCCTGTAGCTTGCTGTTTCGTGATCTTCAATATATGTGCCCTTTTTCAACCAGTTCCTGTGGATGCTTTTTAAAATAATTAAGTTTTTTTTTAATAATTTCTTAGCGCGACATCTCTAAGGCCGCACTCCCCTATTAGTATCTTAGTGGTAAACAAGGTTTCGCAGATGGCCCTAAAACTTAATCCTCGATATAGCATCCAATTTACTGATTCTATTATGAAGCAGCACTCCAGAGATTTTTAAAGGAAGCAGAAAGTGATTTTAGTGATGAGGATAAGAGTACAGAAGATGGTTTTCGATGGAAGTTTGCATCCAATTGATTCGCATATATATATGTTCAAACATAATTAATTTTTCTAGTGATAATGTATTTTGAAAAATTTATAAAATATATTAATATACCAAACGAAATATATGCAAAAATTTATAGGACAATTTTTGTATTAGTTTTTAACCTGTATATTTAAAATGCCCTCGAAAATAATGCTGTGGAAGTCACACAAAACAATAAAAAAGGGGTCAATTTTAACCAATGTCACTTTTTTCCCATATAATTGTTGAATTTTACAAATAAATTGTTTTCTATATACCTCTTCTTACTGAAAAAATAAATATGATTTAAAAAGTTAAAAGTAATATGCTGTTTAAGAATATTATTTATTGTAACATGTAATTGCAGAAGAAAATGTAGGATCCGTCGCATTTACTTTTTTGTCAATGAAAATATATTTAGAAAAATTTCTAAAACATATTTATATATTAAGAAAAATATCTGTAAAATATATTGGCAGATTTTCACACTAATGCATACATTAGAAAATGTAACTTAAGTGTAAATTGAATGCGATCTCGTAGACCACAGCCTCCCAGTTAAAGGTTAAATGCTTAGGCGAGAGATGAGCGCATAAGGTTATAGAAATCGATTAATTTGGAATTACATAAATAACTGCCTTTTAGCAGAATAATGTGGAATGAAGTTATGCTCTCATATTTCAACAAAAATTAGCCAGGATCCAAATCCAGATTTTTATTTATTTATTTATTTTATAATACATTCTCTCTTTCTCTGAACTTCATTAATTTCCATTCTAGTCTTTATTTAGTGTTTTAAAATATCATTTAAGTTTGTTATTGTATATGCTGAATGAGCGTCAAGGCTTCTTTTCCGCCATCATTCTAATTTTCTACGCGGGATAGAATTTAAAAAATCCGTTTGCGTAGATGAATGAATAAGTGTGAGTGCGTATTAGAGCACTTCGCACCAGGCTATATGATGTAGAGCTACCGCACTTGGTATGTACTTATTTACTTTGGAGGATGAAAAAGCATAACTAAACGGAATTTTAAAAAAAAAACTTTGTTAATTAAAAATTAAGCTAATATTTGGAATTTTTCTGCGATATTTTCCGATAACTGTTTTTTAAATCCTCTTAATTTTTTCATTGATAATAATGTTTTAACCTATAAATTACGTTTCTAATTTTAATGATAAAAAAATACTGTAATTATATTTTTCAACAATTAATTTATCACAAAATGAAAATAGAATTTAACCTGCAAGAGCAAGTTAAGAGTTTACTAGTATTTTGCTGTCACTTTGACAAAAACTCAAACGGAATGATTAAATTAGCTCTTATTGCAAATTAAACCGCGGAAAGTGTGATGCTCAGCACGTGTTGGAATAGGAGTGTAATATTGTAGAATAAATATAAGATGTGATATTTTCCACATAATTCCACAACAGTTGATTGCAAATCAAAGAGTTATATAATAGAATGAACAAATAATCGTAAGGCTTCTATAATAATAAGAGTTACGTGACTATCGAAGTTTAAATATATTTGGCTGATAAGTTATAAAGAGAGTAAGTAACGTAAATATTTAATTGAAAATTTTATAACTCATTACTCATGGCGAACCAACTGGTTGCCAAAGGCGGCTAATATTTAATAAAATTAATTTAGTTCCCGGCTATAACTATATCATGAATTAATGTATATTAGCGTAATGTATTATGTATATTAACGTGTATTGTAAATTAATTAACGAATTAACTATTTGTATAATTGCATACAGGGTCATCTTAGATTTTTATATCTGGCATTTTTCGTACATTCTTGCAACTTTTCTTATTTTATTTTATTTACTTCTTGAATTACTTCTTACTTTTATTTACTTCTTAAATTTATAACAGCATACTAGAATATACCACAAAACAAGAATTCTTTTTTCAGTTCATAAAAATTGCAACGCATATTAATGAAATCGAATATTGCAAAATGATTTTAATGACCTTGTAAGTTTCAGTAAATAGCACGTTTAGAATCTTTTAATATGCATATAAGATTTGGTATGCCTATTTCTGTTCAATCGTAGTAATTCTCTAAAATCTCTGAGCCTATTAATTTTTCTCTGCAATGAAGAACAACTCAAAACCATAAAATAAAATGATTGACAACTCTAATTATGTAGAATTTACGATATCACAATGGAAGATCAATTACAGGATATTAAATGTGGGAAAATTGACTAATTTATTAGAAGTAATCGTATCATTGTTCCATTTCAGAACTGATGGGATTTAGAAAAATATTCAAATTTGACTTAAAATAATTCATTAGAATCTTATAAACAGTTTTTCTCTTTTGATTCTTAATAGTATTTCTTTTCTATAAGTTTTATTATAACTATTATCTTTCAAATATATCGGCAGCTTTTCCCTCTTAATTTCACCCCTTTCCATAAACTTAGAATTCTGTTTCTCAGTCTATAGTTTAAAATCCAATCTAAAGTTATTGTTTTAAATACCCCCTGCATTCACTAACGTCTTGTAAAATACTGCATTTCAGGAAAAATTTTAACCCATACTTCCATATCAATCAGCAATAAGATCAACAGTAATTTACCGTGTGTTATATGCAGTTACTTAAAAAGTAGTTATGCATATTTAAAAAATTAACAAAAAAATTCTAAACTCAAAATTTTTTAATGTGTAAATATTAATTGAGAAATATCAGTTCCTAAGAAGATGCTGCTACGGCAGCGACTTTATAGTGGCATGAAGTGAAACTCAGTGTGATATCTATTGAAGGTTATTGGCTATTAAAATTTTCCTTACTCATACATAGTGACTAAATAAATTAATTTTGATTCCTTGAGTTCCTTAAAGATTTTTATAGATTTAAATAAAAAATAACTAAGTATTATAATAAATAATATAAGACTAAAATAATTTATTTTAATAATTGAAGAAATGAGGTTGAATGCAAAAGTTTTTCAGATGTGGTTGGTTTTCGAAATTTAATTATAAAAACCTGCTACAAAATTTTAAATTTTTCTGAGTTCAACAAAATATTGTATTTATTACAATCTTAGATTTTTTTCCTCAGCCTGTTATGTTTTTCGTCATTTCCTTCTTTCTGAAAATGCACCCTTAAAACTGAAGAATAAGTATCCAATAGCTTGTCATATCCGCTCTGTATTACAAAAGATATTAACACATGAAATAAGATGTTAAAAAAACATATCAATATCTTCTCTTTTTTTCCGCGTCATTTAAAATGTTTGTTTATTCGAAATCGTCAGTCCTTGTTTATGGTGGATAATTGAAATTATTGTAAAAAAACTTTAAATTATTTTCATTATTCTGTAGAAATTATGTAGACGAATGTTTTCTATCGAAATAATGTTACGTTATATTTCCTCCAAATTTGACTGTATGTATATATATATATATATATATATATATATATATATACATATAATTACATCATGTGATTTTTCATGAGTTTGTTCAATGTTATATAATATTACGCAATATTAAATGAATTTCAAAATTTTAAAATTTCCCTATTGCAATATGGAAAAAAGATATGATTTAATCATGCAAACGCAATTTATCGATAAAATTATGCACTATTGTTGTTGTTTTACTAACATCTTACTTTCAGTTTCCACCTTGAAACTTTTCGGTTTGCATATAGTTGTTCCAGCCATTGAACTAGCACTTATTGCAGTAATAATTTATACTAAAAATATGTGTTTAAAAAATTCTGCACACTATAAAATATCACACAAATAGGACGACTAATCTTGAAGAGTCTTTTAAATTATATTAATTTTTTAGTTCCTTGATAATAATATTGAAAATTAAGAATATTGGGAGTGATATTCACTTGGAAACTATGATTTGCTTTTGGATAATTTAAAGTTAGGCTCAAAAGTTTTTTAAAAAATACGAGAACGGTATAAATTCTTTGATGGGAGCTCTATTTTTTTTTTTTTTTAATCTGTTGTGACTTGATAGTTTCATCTTCAAAGCTCCAACCTTTGTTCTATTATTTTTTTATCAATAATCTAATTGAAACTTTCTCTCATCAACTCTGTGTTAATCTTATTTTATTTTTAAACACTGTTTATAAACCGTTTAAACCGATTGCTGTATTCGAAACTGTTATTTGTCAAAGTCTGTCAATTATTTTTCAACTTAATTTTTTTTTTCATTATTGCTGCAAAATAATATTGCTGAATAACGAATGTTACACTTGCTCCTTATAATGTTCTGTTTTTAATCTTTGTAACAAAACAACAGCAACAACAACAACAAAAATGTAGCAAAGGAAATATAAACATAGGACAATTTTTGAATGCATCTGCGGGTATAACTGCACTTAAGGCTTTATCACACGGCAAAATATCTTCGGCACTTTCCGTCAGCAAACGACAAGGAAAGTGACGTCACTTGTGTGTCGTCACTTCAAAGTTTCACTTCATTGGTTGAATTTCGTTTGCGGATTATATTTCCGACAGCATTTTCGACCTGGTTCGTAAAAGTTGTCGATTATGAAACTTGCTTGACCGGTTTTTGATAGAGATGCATAATCCACGATTTTTTCAATAACAAATAATTCTGCTATTGTTATTTTTAAATATTTGCTCCAAATATCAGTTATTTCAATCATATTATTAATTAAAAATTATTAATTATTACTGAATATTAAATTTGTTAATTTTAAATAATTCTTAATTAACTAATTTAAGTAATGTGTGATTGAATTAATTTATATATTTCAGCTTACTATTTTAATTCAATTTTTTCATAGCTTATTACTTAATTTGTTTATTGAAGTAAACCATTTTCTAAAAAGGTTGAATTAAAAATATACATCATTTCTTTAAAATGTTTATTATAGCTAAATATTTCACCAATAGATGGCGCCAGAAGTGACCACAATAAACGCAATCGCCACGTTACGTCACAAGCAGTTAAAAATTATCTATAGTGCGTTGCAAATATTGGAAAGTCAAGGTCAATAACACGTTATTACGCTCTTTCCTGTGAATCACAGGAAAGGGTGAAATTACCGTTCCGATAAATTTCAGTGATATGCAATTCAACGATCCGATAATTCCTAGAATAACGGGTCCGTTCACTTGTAAGCCCACTCTCAGATTTCTCTTTTTCCCTTTAAGCGTTAAGGGAAGGAAACCTCAAAGATTACAACCTCCGATGGTTCAAAGACACAAAAGAAGACTGTTTTGTGTAGGGATGACGAATATTTTCAGAACGGTTATTACGTAACCAATATCAGAAAGTCACAGATACCAGTGATCAATACTTTTCATGGAAGGGTAGGGATGACGAATATTTTCAGAACGGTTATTACGTCACCGATATCAGAAAGTCACAGATACAAGTGATCAGTACTTTTCATTGAGAGGTGTGATTCAAATCACACCAAAGGGTGTGATTCAAATCACACCCTTACCATGATCGTATCGTATTGTTGATATTTCAACTACAGCTCTTGCAATCACAGTAGAAAGTTACAATCGATACGATCTGTCCAATAGAAGCTCTCAAACAAGAATTCTATTATTCATAGGGATAGGGAAAGTCCCTTACACAATGATGCCTTTCTTGGAACAGACCTCCCACAAATAGGGGTGGGGCGGGCAACGGAACCTATTGATCACATGTAGACACGTTTCTCCTTTCACAAAGAGTCGTAGTTCTGAGCTGTTCCGGTCTTATCGCAAGATAATGACTATTGCTGGAAGCAATTGCGGGGCTGGTCTTATTGTACGAAAACAAGATTTCTTTCGCACTCAAGTCTCCACAGAAAGATTTTTTTTAAAAACAAGTTTTTACTGGTATTCAACACTTTGAATAAATTTCATATTTGATATCCTTAAATAGATATAAACACCATAACCACTGTTAATACTGTATTTTTCTATATTTTCATGATTGCAACCATTTGATATTCGTATAATTCAATTTTCTGTGCATGAGAATACCTTTGTAAGGAATGATAGCTCGTGTTTTTTTAAAGCTTTTTTTAAATTAAAAGAGATATTTTAAATAAATTGCTAATGATAAATTTTTCCTCGTGAATTTTTTAAAACATCTTGGTCAATACAGAAATTCATCCAAATGTGTGTGTGTATATATATATATATATATATATAATTTATAACAGAAAATCTAAATGCTGCAGTCACGTATATATCAATACTTTTGTTTATATAACATCAATTTTATCAATAAATTGAATTGAATTTTTGATTTTTTTGTTAGGAATGTTAAAGAGACTGGTAACATTGTTAAAGTCTTTAACACCGCAAGCTCTCTTTTTTTAAAAAAGATTATCAAAGAAGATATATTTCTTAGATAAAACAATAGATTTATAAAATATTTTTTCTAAAAAAAGGAATTTCAAAGATTCTGTATTTATTTTATAATATTTTGAAGCATTTTTTTTTGTTGATTTGCAAATGATAATATTCATTAAAGGATAAAACATGTGTGGATAAATGAGATAGATGTATCTTTTGTAAAGAGCAGCAGGAATTTTAATTCCATGTCTCTATGCACATTCTAATGCAAAATAATCCAGATAAATGCTTCAAAGATGCGTGGGCGATAAATTATTTTTCAATATTCAAAAATATAGCATTCATAATTATGCCTTGAAATAACAATATGTTGTTTACTCGTATCAAATAAGGGATTATATATTACTTCACTCATATTTTGTTACTGATAGGGGTGTTACTTATGAAACGAGACTACAATTGCTCACAATGGGGCAGTAACAACCTTAATATTTGCGGGCTCCAAACTGGAAAGCAATTTTTATCAGTACTTTATTATTATTATAATTAAAAGCAATCTAACAGTCTAATACTACCATTAATCTTTGCAATTAATGTAAAGATCAATGATAGTGTTTACCTCTCTACTTTCTCTTATGCATATGTTTATGCAGTGCAGCGTATCCGTATTTCTTTATACTGTTAAATAGAATCAAGTATGTATGAAGCACGTCTTCCTATCCATTTAGATTGGAGCGAAAATTGGATACGTGTTTGTAATAATGATGTCAAAGCAAAGCAATTTCATGTATCCTATTTTTAAATGATTAATCAAACTCTCATGAACAGACAGACTGACGGATAATCACTCCTTTTACAAATTATATTCAAAAAATTAATACAATTATATATTTTGATAAAATTACAGGATATATTTAACTTATCTAGTTGCTTTTGTTTTTAGGTATCATGTTCACTTATAACCGATTCTGCAAATTTTTAGTGTATATTTAAAATTTTGACCATTAGATATGTCATCAATGATCACCAGCTCTCCGTACTTTTTTTAAAAAAAATTTAGACATTATAAACTTACCGAAATTTATGGGGAATAAAATACTCTTGCATAATATCTTAAAAGAATTGTTTGTTCATTTTAGCTCCATTTGAATGTTTTTAAAAATACCAATTTCATTGAATGTGAATTTAAAGTGGGGGAAATAACCGAGAGAAAAAATTGCGATAAAATGTCGATTGTTTTAAGTTTTATTAAGACTTTAAAATCATTAGAAAAGTATACAACAAAAATAAATTCTGGATAAATATATTTGATATGCATTTACATTGGTACAATTCATAAGGTTTTGAGTTGTATATTTCATTACTTGGAATCATTTAAAAACGAAAATGTAATTATTTTTCAATAGAGAATAATGATTATAAACAATATTGAATTCTGATAAAACAGCTATGAGATGTTTTAGGGCCTGGGTAATTAATATCTAAATAGACAATTATGAGCCTCTAATACATTTTTTTTAGCTGTCCAACCAATTTTCTGACTAATTTTTGCTAAAAATGCCTAGAAAAAGTTAAGAAAACAATTCTCAGTGCAACGATTCGCAAAATGATGTTATCAACTGTCGGGGTTTGACTAAACAGAACAGTCGTCTCATTCTCTGTTCTTAGAATCCCTTAGACCTTGAAGTAGTGCACAATAAACGAAAGCGATAACATTTGGTTTGAATGAGCCTTAACTGTCCTACCCTTAGGGACTCTTGACCCCTCGTAAATTTGAGGGAACGCAAAAATTCGCCTAACTCTTTTGCAGTGCTTCTCGTTTGGAAAACCGATGCGTTTTTATGACACAAGTCTCGCATCCCTGACTTCAGGTTTCACATGTAGAATGAAACCATCCAGATCTAGGATGGTAATGTGATTGAAAGAAATCTGTATGAATCTCAGGGCATCTACATAATTTTCAATAAAAAAAAAGGCTCTCTTCAGCAGAATTTTTTAAATAATAAATTGGGCAATAATTTAATTTAACAACAAAAAAAGAGTATCATTTAAGATATTCCTGCCCTTCAAATATCCGGTTTACTCAGTGTCAATAAATGATTAATAAAAAAATAGGAAAAAATAGATTAAAACAAAATATAATAAATAGAAAAAAAAGTTTTTTTTTCATTTTTTTACTACAAAAAGCTACAAATCTTTTTTTATATCTTAAGCACAAAATAAATTAAACCATTCCCGAGAACTGCCATAAAAAGCACAAAATATCGAATTATTATTATTTTTTTTACTGGCAAATGTCTCATTGATCGGCGGAACGTTTTTCAACGAGCATATCCTCCTGAATTTTGATACAATTAGTTGACGAAACTGCATATCAATGATTGATAACCGATTGCTGTCAAAAGAAAGTAATTGGTCTTGAAATCCTACAGAGAATATCTGCTGGAAACCTGAAATTGTCTCAGACCAATGATATATGTAAAGACGCTGTTATTGCAATAAAATTTACGTGATCTATCATTTTCGGTTTCACTTATAAGTTTAAATAGAGATAGAATTTTCAAGCTTATGAATTATTTCTATTACTTCGTACTGTTTATTCAAAAAATTCAAAATGAGTTTTAAAAAAAAATGAAATTTCTTTTACACAACAATGCACGGAAAAAAGTTTTGGAATTTGCATAATAATTAATAAAAATTTTGGGAGATTAAAAACAAAATAATGGCTTTGAAATTCTTTTATAAGTTTGATTCATAAGACATTTGAAATTATTTTTTGTTTATGGAATACTTTGAAGTGTTAGAAATGATGCCTTCTTAAATGATATAGAAAAAATAACTTTTTTAAATTAATTTTTCATATAGAATTAAAAAGTGAATTTTTGTATAAGAATTAAAATTTAAACTGTGAAAGCAGTAGAAAAGTATTATTTAAAGTGAAATTTTGTCCTACCACTTTCACCCCCCCCCTTTTTTTTTAAGTGTGTTAAATATGAAACAACGCAACGATTCAAAATGTTTGCTGATTGAAATCGGCGTGTGGATAAAAGGTTTGCGGAAAATCAGCTGATGATTTGAGCTTGGGAGGTCCGTCCTTTATTCACCCTTCCCCTGAGTTACTGGGCCCCTTACCATCTTTTATGACTCGACTTCCGGGAAAAAACACTATCTGAAAAAAAGGATCAATATCTTTCGTTTAAATAGGCAATTACTAAACACACGTGAAGACTTCAATATGTTTTTCCCACACCAATTTTTCTGATATATGCAGTTTTATTTTGTTTTCGCCTTTTCAAGTTTTTGTTTTAAATAAAAAAAATTGTGACCAGAATAATCTTATTTTATTATTAACCATATCTTAAATTGATAATTTTTTAAGAATGTGTTAAAAACCGCTGCAGATATATTCGATTAACAAATCTTGATTATGATTATTGTAGATTTAAATTTAAAATGTTTTTAAACTATAACTTAGATTACTTAATGTAAAAAAATAAATAACAATAAAGCTAAAACTTGAATAAAGCTAAAACTTGGTACTTGAATCATAGTCATCAATTGTCCCATTTAAATAATTTGCCTTAAAATAGGAAATAAACTCATTACTAATAATGCTACCTCTATCATTCCACCTGGCAGAAAATCAAATCGCTTTTTAATCAATTGCGGATTTATTTATTTCGTACTCATAGGCAATACACAGAATGAGACCACTTTTTTCTGATAAATTGGTCAATTATTTTTATATTTATTTTGTTTAAGTTGATTTTTTTATTTCATTAACTAAATAGAAATACATTTTTTTTATTGATTTATTATGACTCTAGATTTTCCGGATTCGCATCTGCACAACAGTATTGAGACAAATTTTTTAATTACATTTTTCCACTATTCACTTGTATCCAAATCATTCCCCTTTGTATATCAGAAATATTTTCGATAATTTTTACTCAATATTTACATTATATAAATATTATAATAGAAATAATAAGACTGACACATACGATAAATTGTTACTTATGCCAGTATTTTGTAAATTTTAGAATTTGTATTTTTTAGTAACTTATTATGAAACTAGAAAAATGAAATTCTTTAATTTGATCTGTTTGTGGCCTCTTCTCATCCTAGCGACACTAGGGTAGTGCCCCGCTTGACTTGTCGGAAATCTGCTACCAGTTTTAGTACTAGAACTGCAATTATAAGAATATTGGTGGAATATATCCCAAGATCAAATTTTTATTTCTGAGGGGCATTGCAGAATAAATTGGGCCCAACACTTTTTTTTACCTCTCCTTAGTGTTTGGAAAATAAAATAAAATAATATTATGATAGTCTAAATATAATATACTCAGATATTAGTATTTCTATAATATAAATATTGCGTTAATATTATCAAAAATATTTCTGATATACATAGGGGAATGATTTGGATACAAGTGAATAATGAATAAATTTAATAACTTAGAGAATCGAATAATATTAAATTTTCAAAGAAATTCTCATTTTATATATATATATATATATATATATATATATATATCATAATGCTTAAAAGTTGATATATGATCAATCATTCTTAGGTGAATGTACCAAAAGACATCGAAGGAATCAGTATATCCCCCCTCCTTTTTTTGTACAATACTAATGTAAAATCTACGAAAGGCAAATATGTTGCAAGTGGAATAAATAAATAAATAAAAAGAATCGCGATTTCCTTCAACATAAAACTGCAAGGGAGAGATTCCTCGTATTGACTCGCGTGGAATTAACCGACACCTTGGAAAGATAAGAATGGGTATCATTTGATCCCCTGATTCTTCTAGGAAAGGAAAGGAAATACCAGGAACATAAAATATTTTTCTCTTGTGTCCTCAGAGAATGCCCCATCTCCTTCACTGAAGCCGCAAAATCCTAACATTTCATTAATTACAAAATGTTAATTATCAAAATAAAAGCGTCTTCAAA
This sequence comes from Argiope trifasciata, assembly GCA_026543055.1. Classification (NCBI taxonomy): domain Eukaryota; kingdom Metazoa; phylum Arthropoda; class Arachnida; order Araneae; family Araneidae; genus Argiope; species Argiope trifasciata. The sequence goes on along the minus strand of JAPMOQ010006428.1, from coordinate 2,002,044 downwards.
TTGCCAATTTTAAGTTAAAATAAGTGCAATACAATTATTTTTTAAAAATCTAGCATATTTCTTAATTATGTTTCATATAATTTTTTTTACAAATTGTGTATAAGAAAGGTAGAGCAAACAGCGATATTTGTGATTCTCGAAACTATATAGTAATTGGAGTTAGAACAACTGAATATATATATTTTTTCTATATTTATAATATACATTATTATTATATTATAATTATATTTATATTATATATCATTTCGCTAATATAAATGATAATTATATAAAGTTGCAGAAATAATCTCATATTTTAAAGAAAATATATAATTTCAAAATACTCTTCAAAGAACCATAAAAGTTTTAAAGATCGTAATTTGTAAAAATATTTTACTCCCTTTCTGTATTTTGCCCTCTAACACATTAATTCGGCAGATGCTAGCATAAAACTCATTCCATTTATAAATTTCCGAAAAAAAAAAATCTTGCTGTTGCTTAATATTTCAAACATAGATTTTAAAAATAATTTACAAAAATGATACAAAGTTTTGTTTATTCATTAAGAGGGCAACAGTCAAGCTAAGTCTGTTAGGCACATTTATATAATTCTCATAGCACAAAAATATGGTTCACAAAAATTTAAAATAAAAAATAAATAACGCCCACGATTGGTTTTTGTAAATTATTAATAATTCTTTAATAAATCCATTGAGTTAAATACGATATTTATATTTGTTGTTTAGATGCAGATTACTGAAAATTGAAAGCTACTCTAACCAAAATGATAGATCAGTTGATAATTTAATACAGTTGCATTCAATAACAGAAAAGGAATACCACATAAGAAATTACCATCCCACAACGATGAGATTTTATTATTATCAATAAATGATAAATAGAAAGTTTTCTTCAAATATTTACTACAAAAAGATAGAAAGCTTTTTTTTTATAAATGTATCTTATGCATGAAAAGAGTTAAAAGGCTCTTGATGTCAATCGTAATGAAACATAGCAATAAAATAAGATATTTATCTGCATCTACCCCTAGCAAAAGTTAACTCCTGAGTTCCCAAAGAATTATCTGACCAAAAAACGCATCAATCAATGTCAAAGATCCCGTAGAGAACATCTGCAGTCAGAAATAACCCCCAAAGAAATAGGAGAAAAAGGAAGGGTGTCCCCAGCAGGAGGACAATAAACATCAAACCAGATTTTCAACCCCAGGCCAGCCATTCTTCCCATCCCCTTCATTGAATCGAAAAGGGAAGGGGAGAAATCTGTGAATGGACCACGTTGTTATTCATAGAATTACAGAATCATTCGAAACCGCGTATCACTGTAATTGGTGCTATTCACAGGAAGTGTTTGTAAGAGTGAAGTAATTGCTTTTTTTGTAGTACTTGTGATTTCTTGCTTGACAATATGAGTATCCGATACAGATAATTCTTGATTGCCCGTGAAGTGACCTTTCGGCATTCATTTTACAGGCGCCATCTGTTTTCAGAATATAGAACTAAAGTAAACATTTTAAGAAATGATACTTTTTAATTTCAATTTTTTTCAGAAAATACTTAAATCCAATGAATGAATTAATTAAATGGTTGTGAGAAAAAATCACGCTTAAAACTTTATCTCAAATAGATAAATTTTCAATCCTACATTACTTAATAAATGAAATATTAATTATAATTAAAAAAGATTATTTATTCTAATTAGTAAATTTTAATTAAAAGTGTGATTAAAATAACAGATATTTGGAACAGATATTTAAAAATAACAATAGCAAAATTATTTGTTATTGAAAAAATCGTGGATTATGCATCTCTATGGAAGGGTGTGATTCGAATCACATCCTTACCATGATCGTGTCGTATTGTTGATATTTCAACTACAGTTGCGATCACGATAGAAAGTTACAATAGATACGATCTGTCCAATGGGAGCTCTCAAACAAAAACGGAGTCATTCATAGGGGTAGGGAAAGTCCCTTACACAATGATGCATGTTCTTGGAATTGACCTCCCACAAATAGCTCTAGCGGGGTGGGCAGCGGTGCCTATTGATCACATGCAGGCAGTTTCTCATTTCACAAAAAGTCATAGTTCCGAGCTGTTCCGGTCTTATCTCAAGATAATGACTATTACTGGATGCAAATGCGCGGCTTTTCTTATTGTACGAAAACAAGATTTCTTTCGCACTCAAGTCTCCTCATAAATATATATATATTTAAAAAAACAAGTTTCTACAGGTATTCAACACTCAGAATAAATTTCATTTCTAATATTCTTAAATGAATATAAACACCATGCTTATTATTTTTCCACGATTGAAACGTTTTAATTTTCGCATAATTGAATTTTCTGTGCCTAATTAGCATGAGAATTGCATTGCTCTGAATGATTGTAGAATTTTTTAAAAACAGATTTATGGCTTATTTTCAAGCTCTTTTTAAATTTAAAGGGGATATTTGAAATCAATTACCAATGATAAATGATTGGCTTCATGGATTTTTCAAAACATCTTGGGTGATGTACAGAATGTCATTCAAATGTAAATATTTTTTAATGTATGACAGACACTCTAAATGTTGGCATTACGTATATATCAATACTTTTGTTTACATAACATCAAGATTATAGTTAGCAAAGAAAAAAATGCTCCATTTATTAAAATTTCATGGATTTCGGAACTGAACAGGAAGAAATTCTAATGTTCGCATTAAAAATATTTCTTTGTTTACTTTTGCAATAAATTGATTTTCTTTGTGATATTTTTAATTTATTAAAGTTAGATAAATTTCCAATTTAACATTAAATTTCTTTTGCTTTTTCCCTCCTTCTATAAAGTGGTCTAGAAGCATTTAAAAAAGAACGTAAATCATTGTAATTGAAAATAAAATCTTATAAATTTGCAACAAAACAATTAAGAAAATACCAGTAATGTTTAGTGAGTCTCAATCAATTTAAACCAAAGTTTTTAAAATCGAATAAAAATTTCTGAAAATAAAGGAATATAAATTGCTGCAAAAGCGGTACAACCAGCTTTTCGATTGTCAGTTATGTGTATTGTATTATCTACATATTATTTTTATTCAAACTGTATTTTATTCTTTCTACGCAAACTGTATTAAAAAATCATAAAACTAAATTAATTATAAAACAGTTATTATCAAAACTGAAATACATTCAAATTAACATTCTTAAATATTAAAATAAATTCTGCATTTTTTAAAAAATGTTTATTGGAAATTTTTTAGCCATGTTTCGTATAAGACGTTAAAAAATCGATATCATGTACAATAAATACGGTGTTTGTGTCTTGCAATATTATATACTTTTAGGAAATGAAAAAAATAACAGTAAAATTAATACATTATTTCACTAATATAAATATAATTATAAAGGTTTTAAAGACCTCAATTTGTGAAAGCCACCTATTATATTTGTGTATTTTAACCTTTAACAAGGTAATAAAATTGAAAGTAATCCCTAAATCTCAGTACATAATAAATTTTCATAAAACATTTTATATTAAACTACATAATTTAATAAAAAATATTTGTCTTCCGTAGAATTTTTTTAAAAATAAATCAGTCAATAATGTAACTTAATTTAACTTGACAAAAAAAGAGTATCATCAAAAAGATTCCTACCTTTCAAATATCCGATTTAATCAGCGTCAATAAATGATTAATAAAAAATTAATAGAAAAAAAGATTTTTTTTTTTTCATTTTTTTAATTACAAAAAGCTAAAAATCTTTTTTATATCTTAAACACAAAATATATTAATTCTTTCCTGATAGATGTCATAAAAAGGACAAAATATCGAATTAGTTATTTTCTTACTGTTAAATGTTTAATCTCATTGGCTGAATGTTTTTCAACTTCAAACCTTCTGAGTTCCAAAAAAAGTTTCATTGTAAATTTGCATATTAATTAATAAAAATTGTGAAAGATTAAAAACAGAAAAGTGGCTTTGAAATTCTTTTATGATAAAATAGATTCACAAAAATACTAATTTAAATATGACAACCATTTTGTTCACGCACGTATGTATTGTGTGTAATTCTTAGCTTCCTTATATGTACAAGCATTTCCGTTCTAAATTATTGTCTGCACATAAAATTGTTTGGAGAAAAACTTAAATTTCTTTTTAAATGAAATAAATTTCATTTTTGGTGAATTAATGACTTCTTAAATGACATAGAAAGAAATACTTTTTTAAATCAATTTCCCCTAAAACGTCATATTCTCTACAAGAATTAAGATTTAAAATGTGAAAGCATTAGTAAAGTATTATTTCAAACAAAAATTCATCCTAAAAGTTTACTCTTTTTTTTTTTTTTTTTGAAGTGTGTTAAATGTGAAAACGTTTCAAAATGCTTGCTAATTGAAGTCGGCGTGTGGCTAAAAGATTTACAGAAAATCAGCAGATGTTTTGAATTTGGAAGGTCCGTACTTCATTCCCCCTTTCCCTGGGTTCACTCTGCCCTTCACCACCTTTTTTGACTTGACTTCTGGGAAAAAACACTATCTGAAAAGGGAGATCAATATCTTTCGTTCAAATACACTTACTAAACACATGTGGAGAATTGAATATGTTTTTCCAACACCACTTTTTCTGGTACATGCAATCTTATTTTATTTTCGACTTCTTGCATCTTTTAGAGCTTTAATTTTAAATTTAAAAAAATGTGATCAGAATAATTTTATTTTATTGCTCACAAAACTTGAAATTGATAATTTTTTAAGAATGTCTTAAAAACCGCTGGCGGATATATTTGATTCACAAATCTTGATTGTGATTATTATAGATTTAAATTTAAAATGTTCTTAAAATATAACTTAGATGACTTAGTGTAAAAAAAAATTAATGAAGCTAAAATGCGAGATTTATGGAGACTATACGATTTTATGCAAAAAAGAGAGTTAATAAAGCAGTCTTAAAAATGTATTTAAATGACCGTTGGATGGATACTTATTAATAATAGTATTTGTTGCTTGATATATTTGTTGCTTCATAATAATAGTATTTGTTGCTTGTAATATGATGCCATTGCATATATTCTAGAATTTCCGATTGAATGTTGCCTCAAATATTTTCAAATGCTTTAAATCACACTAGAAAGATTACTTAAAGCAAATGTCTACACATTAAAACTGAGAATTTAACAGTAACGTTCGAAATTCAAATTGTTTTCGTGTGTGGCAACACTAGGATTTAAA
>JAPMOQ010006428.1:1958578-1996826 GCA_026543055.1 Argiope trifasciata | reverse complement strand
TACGTTTCACTTTATTATAAAACCCTCATGTTTGGACAAGTTTTACTGGCGCAGTCGGAAGGATTCGGACAGGTGAGAGCTTCATTGTTATTATGTAAATGCATGCTCCTACATTATAAGTTTTTTTTAATTTCAATTATTTTGACAAAGGTTATTTGATTTTTTTTAAGTCGTTGCTATTCTCACCAAGAGGAAAACAAACACGCCAGTGTTAAATTTTATTTGTGCGAATCTCACCTAGAGAGAGAAAAAAAAAAGCACGTCAGTGTTTATTTTGTAAAGTATTTCGTTTTGGGTTGCTATTTTTCAAAGTTCATTTATCAATTTAATTTATTCTTTGGTCCAAATGATTGAAATATATTTTATAAAATATTGTTTGAATTAATTTAATTTCTCGCCAGAGAAAAGAAAAGTAACACGCCAGTGTTAAATTGAGATTTTGTTTCCGCCAGGAAAATATATGTTTTGTGTAATTTGTTTAATACGTTAGCATTTATATATATATATATATTATTACTTTCTTCGTATATGCGATGAAATAAAACACATCAGTGTTTCATATCATGCATCATAGTTGTATTTAGTTTTTCTGACCAGAAGTGGATTATTCCTTGTTCGTATTGAGTCATAAATTACAATCCTTTTTTAAAAAAACGATTTTTTTTTTTTGTCGAGTAAAGTTACTGTACAATTTTTTTTTTATTATTGTCATTTTTTAGGCATATATTTTAGTTGTGAAATTGAAAGTCAGATTTAATTTTGTTTTTCTTATTACTGTGAATGCTATTTCGAATTTCGAAGAAAAATTTCGTTTGAGGATTAAAAAATATATTCATTTAGACATTGCCATTTTAAATTGTTATTTTCTTATGTTTTGAAAAGTCATCTGGATATATTTCTTATTAAGAAGTGGTGTATTTTCTATTGTATTTTTATCATATGAATATTTGTAATTTTGAATTAATGTGACGGATTTTTTTTTATTGAAATATTTAGGGTAATATTAGTCTCAACGTGTAACATAGATTCGAAATAACAATGGCATTTTTGGCCAAGGGTAGGAAGGAAGATTTATGGAAATTGGCTGAAGAATTAGGAGAAACACCAACTCCCGCAATGAAAACCATAAATCTTAAAAACCTTATCACCGGAAGTGAATCTTATGAGGAAGAGTTTGTGAAAGGCATGTTAGATACGATTATTACAATGAGACTAGAGGAACAGAAACAAAGGCAAATGGAATTCGATTTAAAAAAATTAGAGATCGAATCGAGGGTGCATCAGGCAACTCCAGTCTCTAGTAATAGTGGGCAGCAATGTTTTGAATTAATTAGGTTATTGCCGAAATTCCGGGTACAAGAAGATGATATTGTAATATATTTATCTCTATTTGAAAGACAAGCCAAGCGAGCTAAAATAAATATTGAGGATTGGGTAACAAGTCTTTTGACTTTATTACCACCTGAAATCGTACAATTGATTGGCAGGGAGTCAGAAGAGAATTTTGGGAATTATGAGCATATTAAAGGCATTTTATTAAAGAAATTTAAACTGAATCCTGAGAGTTTCAGGAAAAAGTTCGTAACGCATCAAAAAATGAATGAGAAATCTTGGAAAGATTTTTGTTATGAAATAACGAATTATTTTGAAGAGTGGATTAGTGGGCTCGATATCAAAGATTTTAAGGGATTAAAAGATTTAATCATTACAGACCAACTAAAGAAAAGAGTGCCTTATGAAGTGAGGGATCATTTCTTGGATGAATGGGCAAAATTTATCTCTCCAATCACTCTAGCCGACAAATTGGACGAATATGACAGTGTTCGCAGTGAGTTAAAGAAGAATACAGGAGCTGTACCAAAGAATAAAAATTTTGAAAGGACTCAAAATCGTCCCTTTTCAGGGAAGACGCTCAAGAATAAGCCATTTTGTTCATCTCAGAATTTACAAAAATGGAACCAACCATATCGAAATGACGAAGAACACAAGTCTACTTTTAAGGTAACATGTTATAATTGCGGAGAAATTGGCCACACGTCCAAGTTTTGTTCGAATACTCGCCAATGCAAGAGGGTTCCTACTCCAGCTAGAAATAATTTGGTTCAAACATCTACCAAAACAAATGATGAAGAGGCCGATGTATTAACGGCCAAGGTTTCTGTTCCCGTATCAAGAGCAGTGAACGCGCACAAACACATTGACGATTTAAAAATCATTATTGTCAAGTGTGGAGATGTAGTTTTGAACGGAATAATTGATACAGGGGCTCAAATATCAGTAATACGTGAAGATTTAGTAAAGGATATTCCTTATGAGGGTGAAAGCAAAATTGAGATATCTTCTGCATTTGGTGAAAACGAAATTACACCTTTAAGAAGTTTTGACATGAAAATTGACGATGCCTTACATGACAGTACTTCAATTACTTGTGCTGTTTCAAAAAAACTAGTTTCAGATTTACTATTAAGTTCATCTGCATACGAAATGCTCCTCGAAAATATCAACATACATAAAAATCAACAATGTGAAAAGACGTCCGAATCAAAAGTTATGAAGTCAGATGGTAAAATTTCAGAATATGACGAGGATAAAGGTATTAGTTGTGAAATGCCAAGTGGTATATTAGCAGTAACTACAGAAGACCCTCAACAAGATATTGAAAATCCAGACATAAAAAGGGAATCATTAACAGAATTCATCCAACTTCAAAGAGACGATGAAACGCTTCAAGGATGTTTTGATTGGGCAAAAAGAAAATTCAACTCTTATACTTTGGAAAATAACGTTCTTTTTCACGCGGAAAATATTTGTGGAGAAAATATTAAACAAGTAGTGCTTCCACAAATTAAAAGAGATATGGTTTTAAGGATGGCACATGAAAGTCCTCTATCTGGTCATCTGGGAGAGAAGAAAACCATCCAGCGGATAAAATATTCATTTTATTGGCCCACTCTAAAACAGGACGTGAAAAAATATTGCGAAAGTTGCCAGCAGTGTCAATTAAGGAGAACTGCTACATATAGAGACAGGATACCTATACAACCCATCGTCAGACCAGAAACTCCATTCGAGGTGTGGAGTGTGGATTGCATCGGACCATTAGAACCGCCATCAGGAAGAAAACACAGATATGTGGTATGTGCGGTAGATCTATGCACGAGATGGGCTGAGGCAATACCGGTCAAAGAGATCAGTGCAAAAACTACATGCAACGTCTTAATGAGAATTTTCACTCAAACTGGTTTCCCTAAAATGATCTGTACTGACCAAGGAACAAACTTTACATCCAAATTAACCAGAGCCTTCGAAGATTTGTTGGGTGTATCTCCCCGTTTCTCTACTCCTGGACATCCTGAAAGTATGGGAGCAGTAGAACGATGGAATAGAACCTTAAAAGAAATGCTAAATAAAAATATACAAGAACATGGAAGGGATTGGGACTTGCATCTTCCCTATCTTCTTTTTGCATACAGAGAAGTCCCTCATAGCACCACTGGTGTGTCTCCTTTTCAGCTGGTCTATGGAAGGCTACCACCGGGCCCTTTATCTTTGATAAAGGAGATTTGGACTGGTGAACGCAATCTCCCAACAACGGCTTCACGGTCAATCGAAGATTATTTACAAAATCTTATTGAAGGTTTGAGAAGGGCTTATGAAATTGCATCTGACAATGCAAGAAAATCACAGGAAGAATATTGCTCCAGATATAATCTGCGTTCCAAGGAGAAATCATTTAGTGTCGGTGATAAAGTTTTGGTGCTGATACCTTCATCTTCACATAAGTTGTTAAACACTTGGGTTGGGCCTGTTACAGTTATTCAACTTACTAGATCACATTCTGCGAGGGTTGAGATGGAGGACGGGAGTATCAGAGAGTTTCATGTAAACAAACTCCGTCCATATATCCAAAGAATCAATCATGTCGGTGTGGTTTTCGAATTAGATGAAGATTTCGGAACTCTTCACTACGCACCTACCGATAAAATAAATAAAACTCTAGACCAAATTGAAAAGCACATTGAAGAAATGAACTGTACTCTTAGTATTAAACAAAAACGGGATCTCTTCGACGTTTTGAGTAATTACAAAGATGTTTTCAGTTCAAAACCTGGGCATGCCCAAGTCGAAGGACATTCTGTCAGGGTTACAGAGAATTGTTCACCTAAACGGTTGAAACCATATAAGGTACCCATTAGTCTACAAAAAGAAGTAGATAGGCAAATCGAAGAGTTGCTTGACATGAGACTTATTGAACCAAGTGATAGCGAATGGGCACATCCCGTGGTTTGTGTCGCAAAAAAGAACGGAGCTGTAAGATTATGTATTGATTTTAGATTATTGAACAGTTTTACAATACCAGATGCTTATCCAATGAGAAATGCTAAAGATCTGTTATTTGAAGTGGGACAGGCCAAATTCATTACTGTACTTGATCTTACTAAAGGGTATTGGCAGATACCTATGAAAAAGGAAGCAAAACCGTTTACTGCTTTTGTGACTCATTCGGGTCATTACCAATGGAATGTGCTGCCTTTTGGAATGAAGAATGCCGGAAGTACGTTTCAGAAATCAATGGATAAGGTCCTAGCTCCACATAAAACATACTGCCGTGCTTATATCGATGATTTAGCAATATTTTCGAAAACATGGGTTGAACATCTCAATCACATAAACAAAGTATTTAAAACATTACGAGATGTTGGATTAACCGTGAATTTAGAAAAGTGTGAGTTTGGAAAACCCGAAGTTAAGTTTCTAGGCCATGTGATTGGTTCCGGTAAGCATTCCCCAGATCCAGAAAAGGTTGAAGTCATGAAGCGTTTAGCGAAGCCAACTACGAAAAAGGAAGTAAGAAGTTTGCTTGGGCTAGCCAGCTATTATCGGGACTACATACCCAACTTTTCTCAAACTGTCTTACCTTTGACAAATTTGACCAGGAAAAACGTAGCTAATAACATTCCATGGAACGAAGATGCGGAAAAAGCATTTTTGAAACTCAAAAAAGAACTTGCATCTATGCCATTTTTGCATACACCAGACCTTGGAAAACCCTTTCAGCTATACACAGATGCATCAGCCACTGCAATTGGTGCATGTCTAGCTCAGAAAAACGAGCAGGGTAAGGAAATGCCAATCGCGTTTTTCAGTAAAAAATTGAATCCTACCCAGATCAAATGGTCAACTATCGAGAGGGAAGCGTTTTGCGTTTTAGAAGCACTGAAAAGGTTTGACACCTGGATATTTGGTGCAGAAATACAAATAATTTCGGATCATAATCCCTTGACATATCTGACGAAGAGCGTTCCTCATGGAGCTAAACTTTCTCGATGGGCTTTAGCTTTACAACGATATAACATGACCGTTACGTATAGAAAGGGTAGTCATCATGGAAACGCTGATGCGCTTTCTAGATTAAATTTTCACACATCTAGCCATGAAAGCTAATTTTCTGTCATTTTTTTTTTTTTTTTGCCTATTTCTTATAAGATTTTTTTTTTGTAATATTATACATTTTGTTGTGCTATTTGTTTTATTGTATTTTATGAGGTATTGCTATTGTTTGATTTATTATAATATTAACTGACGTCTCAGGTTAATATTTTTTTCGTATGTTATATTATGTTTGATATTATTTAAAAGAAAATAAATTTTGTTTGTGGGAGCTGCATAAATGTTGGAGCTCTCATCATTACTGTATATGTGTGTTAAGGACAATGACTGGCTTCTCCTCTGTTTTTTATTTTGTTTGCAGCATCGCCACTCCTGTGACGGATGTGCTTTCCCCGGAGGGACGAGTAAAGTTCGAAATTCAAATTGTTTTCGTGTGTGGCAACACTAGGATTTAAAAGAATAACGAGAAGCAGCTGGGGCAACTCAACTCAAATGAAAAGGAGGGAAAAAGAAAGAGAGAAGGGGGACATGTTGGTTAGATTGGACGAAAAAGATGTCTGGAGTAGAACGGCAGCTGAAAATGTGAAATGCAGTATTGAAAAGTTGCGATTGTATATAGTTTATTTTGTTTATTAATTTGTGTTAAATGTGTCGTGCTGCAATAGCAAAAATGAATAAAGTAGCAGCTGTAAAATCTTGGCTGATGATTTGAAGTTTCTCACCGATGAATCATACGTTTCACTTTATTATAAAACCCTCATGTTTGGACAAGTTTTACTTTAACCTATAGAAAAATTGTGAAAAAGCTAAACTCCTAAGTGCTTCTACAGTAAATTTGTAGAATAAAGTTGTAGAATAAGGTTATTAATGAAAAAAATTGAAACATTTAATAAGGTAAAATTCTTATTTCAATGAAGAAGCAAACATACTATTCGTAGCATTTTAGTAAATATTATAAAACAATGTGGTTAGTAAAAATTAATTAAAATGCAGAGCAAATAATTAATATTTTTATTCATTAACGGTTATAAAATATTCTAACATTGCTATTTTTTCGGTACTAGGAAATTAAATCAGCTCTGTTTATTCTTAAAATGCACACACAGACACACAAGACAACGGATAGAAATTTTTAATAGTAGAGCAAAACATAATATCACCCCATATAAAAATTATACAAATATATACACATCTTTTGTTTGTTTATTTGTTTCAAGAATTAAATCTTTACCCGTATTTCGGGAAATAATTTTCAGAATCCAATGTCATAACAATGCTTTAATTCGTTTAAATATTTTTTTTTTAAAAATTCCCGAGATTGGACACAATTATTAACAACTCGAACCGTATCAGGCAAAAATTATATATACCTCTGGGCGGCTAAATAATCTGAGTATGGCTTTTCAAAAATTTCTATTCCACAAAAGATTACTTAAAAAAAAAAGTACTTTAAAAAGAGAAATGGTTTTTTTCCCTCTCCTTTCTTCCCAGCTGTGGGGGGTTAATCACTTAGGGGGGGAGGAATGGGTTTCTAAACAATTTCGTTATCTTATCTTCCTCACTTACAACGTCATCCCCCCATTCTTTTCTCCCCAACTTTCTTATGATAGTAATCTGTTGTTTTAAGCTAAACTCTTATCCGAAAAAAGAATAATAAAAGAAAGAAAGACTAATTCGAAAAAAAGAGAAAAATCAAACGAAAGATCTATTTTTCTCACAAAGCGAAAATTCGACTCGAGAAGCAACACTGACACTGCTTTCGAGTGGCTGGGAATTAATAAGTGTTCTTAACGGGAGGGAAATCTGCAGAAGAGGAAAGCAATATCTTGTTCAATATGTGACGCTTCAAAGAAGTAAACAATGTAGCAAATGTTAAACAATGTAGGAAATGGAGAAATTCAATTGTACAAGAAATTTCATTTCAGAACAATGCATAATTATATTATGTCATCCATCCTAAGAAATTAAATTTAAAACAAGCATTTTAGAATATTTTTTTTCAAAATAGTTTACAAAGAATTTAAAAAAGCCTTTAAAAGGAATATAAAATTAGTTGTGCTTGGGATAAACCATTCATCTAATGATTCTTTCTAATTGTATTAAAGAAATAAAATTCTTTTACTAAGATTACATCCATAAAAGTATTATTTTATATGAGAAATATGAACACGGTAATTTTTTTTCCAAAATATATAAGACCTTTTGGTGATGCAACCAGTGGGAAATAATCACTTCAAGAAAATTGTCCTTTTACTTTATGAACACAAAATTAATCATTTTCAGGTTAATATACCATGAAATCTCATAACAAAAGCTGATAATTTTTCGTAATAAAAAAGCAGAAATGAGGTAGAATTATCAAAACTACATAAATTCAAGTAAAATGAATTTCAAGTTTCATTAAAATACCAAAAAATGTATCGAAAAAAATATTTTATTCATCAAGTCGGCCATAGGAAAATATGCTGTAAGTGGAAAGGGAATAAAAAGAATCGCAGATTACTGTCAACTAAAACGGCAAATGTAAAACTCCTTGAAAATGACATTGCGCTATCAAAACTGAGACGGCCTGAGACGACATCTCTGAAAACCGCAAGAGTGGTCAAGGGGGGGGGGACGCGTAACCCTCCTTAAGATTCTTCGATCGTTTGAATTCGGCTAAAGAAAAGGAGTATCGACCGATCCCGACTATGCAGGAGGTGGATAGAAAATCCTAGAAACATAAAACAGTCTTCTTTTGTCTCTTTGAACCACCGGGGTGTGTAATCTTTGAGAAGGGAAAAAGAGAAATCTGAGAGTGGGCTTACAAGTGAACGGACCCGTTATTCTAGGAATTATCGGATCGTGAATTGCATATCACTGAAATTTATCGGAACGATAATTTCACCCTTTCCTGTGATTCACAGTAAAGAGCGTAATAACTTTATTGACTTGACTTCCCAATATTCTTATTTTGCAATGCACTATAGATAATTTTTAACTGCTTGTGACGTAACGTTGTGATTGCGTTTATTGTGGTCACTGCTGGTGCCATCTACTGGTGAAATGTTGAACTATAATAAAAATTTTAAAGAAATGACATATATTTTTAAATCAACCTTTTTAGAAAATGGTTTACTTCAATAAATAAATCAAGTAAAAAATTATGAAAAAATTGAATTAAAATAGTAAACTAAAATAGATAAATTAATTCAATCGCACATTACTTAAATTAGTTAATTAAGTATTAATTAAAATTAACAAATTTAATATTCAATACTAATTAATAATTTTAATTAATAATATGATTGAAATAACAGATATTTAGAACAAATATTTAAAAATAACAATAGCAAAATTATTTGTTATTGAAAAAATCGTGGATTATGTATCTCTAGTTCGCAGTTCCATAAGTACGAAATGTGTGAGTGCGAATTAAATTATAATATTACAATGATAGGCCTGAAAATTTCTGAAACAATTATGCCGAATTTTTCTAAAATTATGTGTTGAATGAACTTTTCCTAGTTCTTTCGAGAGTTGTGGTATTATTTTGAACACATCACATCACTTCAAAGAAGAAGAGTTCTACTCCTACTAAGTGCTAAGTGAAGTTAACTGAAATAATAGCATACGATCTTTTCTTCATTATCCAATGCGAGCGGCCTTCCAGTGGCATCGATAACAGGTATAGTTCTGTAATTGTTTATTTTTTTCACTATAAATCGGTAAGATTTTAAGATATTAATACTTTGTTATTTATCAGTTGTTTATATGAATAATTATGCTGTTTTTTTTTTGTATTTTTTTAAAATTAATTTTAAGTAAAATGCTGAAATGATTTGGATCATCCACGTGTACACGTGTGTGGTGAAAAATGTCTTAAAGAAATCATAAAGATCTCTGACGAACAATTGTACATTTAAGTTTGAATTTCACGTTTACGTAGTTTTTTATAAGTATGAATTGCAATCGGAAGTTTTAAACCTTTTGGTTTTGATATCTGATTTCAAGAAATGTTAAGCCTAACACGGAGCCATTTCTGCGCCTAAGTTAATTTCGATTAACTTAAATTTTGCTAATCTATTATAACAAGCTAATTTAACTTCAGATCTTGACGTAGTATATAATATCAATTTTTCTGGGTATATATTTTTGGTTACTGAGACACCTTTGTATTGCTACGTTGCTCTCATTTGCCGGTTGATAATCCATGCATATTTCATGGTAACTCAAAATTTCCTAGAAAATTTTGCGTATCTTAATAGCTTTGGATTTATGCATCTTTTATTCTGTAAGGGAGTACCGTGCTTTTTAAAGTATTAACCATATTAAACTTTCTATTAGAAACCTTAAAGATTAACACCATATGGTGACTTCACATTTTTTTAAAAATAAAATTTCTACTTATTACATAATATAACCGATTCATTTGTAAAACCCTCAAATAAATGATTACTTCTAATTATGAAAAGCACTTATTTTGTAAAACAGTTTAATATATATGTGAAGAAACAAAATAAAATGCTCTTGATGCTATTACGTACTAATGAGAAATATTTGCAGGAACTATCCTTAGGAAAATAATTATGAAGTTGGTACATTAAAACAGATCAATATGCTTGCAAACCTCTTGTAGCATTGCATGATAAAAAAAATATTTTTTTAAATTTGAAATTAAAAAAGATGTCTATTACTCCAGCATTTCTGCATTTGAAAGGATTGGGCTTCAGTAATATCTTGGTTATTTCCTTTTCAGATCATTTGAATATTAAATATACATGTTATATTATTATTTTGTGAAGATAAAATAATTTCGATTAGAATACGTTAAAATTTTCGGTTCTTTTCCATTTTACAGGCGGAACGAAAAAATCGTCAAATAATCGTTTTTCGGAAAAAGCTAAAAAGTCGGCAAAAAGCCACCAAAAACACAAAATTAATTCAACTTTTATATTCACGTTATTTACTTGATGACTGTTCACATCGGCTACATTTGTCTATCCCTTCACTCGCTTTTGGCTCCCACGGTCGACATCTTGCGACCTTTATAACGGAAAAGTATCAAATTTTCTTCATGAAGATTGGAGTGTGATGAATTATTCAGCCATAATAAAGGATTTTCACACACACAAAGTTTCTATGTCGATATTTCTTTTATAATTAGAATGATTAGGACGGAATGTTTGGAAAATTTCATGAAAATATTTTTAAAATATATGAGGTGAAAAACATATTAACGGATGAAAAAAAAAAGCTAAGGAAGATATTGGGAGTATAATTAGGAAATAAAAGTTTATTAGATTTTATGGGTCGATCCTATTTTAGCCCACCTTTGGCGAATAATAAGAATTTTTTGGTGAAAGGTAAGAATTCTTTTTTCCTAACCTTTTAATTCAAATACTTTCGATTTGGCAAGATTTTGAAAAAGTCGCCAGAGGTGGGCTAAAATTGGATTTTACCGATTTTTTACTTTTGCAAATTTATAAATACACACATGGAGGGAATTGTATCTCCAGCATCTGGAGTAACTTTAAAATTCAGAGTGTGGCTATAAATTTAATACTCAGTAGCATTTTTGTTGCTTGTTTAATAATTGATTCTTGTTGGGGGTATTGCTTATTTTTTTAGATTACTGATGTGTTCCAAGGGAAATCGTAATAAAAAGTTAATGTAATTTGAAAATGAATACCTAATTCCATTAACTTTATGTGTAAAGAGATGTTTTGTAATTGCTTAATTCTTTTGATTAACCCAAACTAGTATTGTTAGAAGTTCTCTGCTCTATTCGAATAATTAGCTGGTTGTTTCTTTGCCTAGATTATTAACTTTTTAGTTGTGAAATGATTTATAACGAGTGTATATATAAAAAAGAATCATTGTAGTGGAACTACTGGAAGTTGAATTTAAATGAATTAAATTGCCATTAGTTATTGGATTGCAAATTTAAAAAAAATATACTGGGAATAAAAATGGAGGTGAAAATTTTATTGAAGGAGTATGTCCGAAAAAGGCACTCATTAATTATAAAGTTATGCATTTAAATCTATTGGTAGATGAGTTTTGATTTCGTTATAACATTGTTTCAGATTAAAATTTCAAAGAAACTATTAAACACAAAAAAACATTCAACAAATAAATACCATGGAAAAGAAAATTACATTTTAAACTGATATAAAACCAATTCTATGAGAATATTTGTAGAATATATGAATTTTAATTTCTATAGCAAAGCATTAGTTATTATTGAATTATAATGTAAGTGTATTTTCAAGCTCAAGTAAACATTGTTTTGAGATCTACTAAACTTGATGTCTTTTATATCTTTTTTCCTTGGACTGAATAGAGTGATATGGTAATATGAATAAAAAAAGTTTTAAATTTATGCTGATTGCATTTCTGCTAGTTAAGTAAAGATTAATTTATGTGCAGTTATAAAAGTGTTCAAGGAAGAAAAGCAGTTAACATTTTATTTGCATTTGACTATCATCACTCAACAATAAATAATGGGATTTTTTTTTTTCACCTCATATGTTAGCATATATTTTTGACTAAAAGGAGAAATCTGAATGAGAGCCTGTGAAAACACATTAACTTTATCCAGATTATCTTAATTTTTTTTTTGGAGCTATTTAAGTTACAGAAATTAGACAGAGAAATTTGGAAGGAATCCAGGGGGAGGGGGAGTTCAAGTTAAATAATTGTTTAAGTAGTGTTTAATAAAAATTTATTGAATATATTTATTGCATAGTTGCTATACATGGTCTTTTTTTCCTTGCAGTTTTCAATCGTAACTCTAAAAAGAAATACTGAAAAAATGTCGGGAGGCATACCTTCATTGAGCTTGAAAGATGACGATGTTACTAAATTTCTAGCTTCTTCTACACATATTGGAGCAACTAATTTGGACTTTCAGATGCAACAATATGTTTTCAAAAGACGCTCTGATGGTGAGTTCTGCTTCTTACATTATGAAATTTAACTGTAGAACAGTATATAAAGCAAGGAGTTGCATGATTGGAGATGAGGAGTTGCATTTAAAACCTTTTCTTATTTGTAGAAGTGTTTTTATAATGTGTTATGTCTTTTCTGATAGTGTTTATGTATTATGAAAATAATTATAGCTACATTTTGTCATAAAATCAGTAATCAAATCTTGTAGCATGTATATTGCATTGAATTGTGGCAGGTTCTATGCATGTCTTAGGTAAATTAAAATAAGGGGTATATAACATAATTATCAAACTTCACAACTTTCCAAGTATAACTCATGTTCTTTTGATGGTATTTTAGAAGCTTTCTACTATATGATATAATTTAGCAGAGATAAATGAAAAAAATTGTACCATGTTTTATTTTTACCAAAATAAGGAAGGAAAAGGTCAGCTTTGTGCGAGATGGATAATAAATAATAAAAACTCATGCAGTTTTGTAATAATTTTACAGTAATATTACCCTAGTAATGATTAATTTATTGAAAAATATTTTTTGCAAGGTTCGAAATTCTTATATTTTTCCTTCTTCAAAATATTAATATTCTTAACTTATTAAAATTGGAATATTAAAAAAGGTTTGCATGCGCTTTTTTTTTGTTGGGATTTGTTTATTTACAAGGGAAAAGAAGTTTCATTCACTATTCTAAACACATTTATTCCTCATACACAGTGGCATTACTAATTTTTGAAAAATAGAATTTTGGAAGATATATCATTCTGGCACGAAAACCGAGCCTATCCCTGTTGTAGTAACAGGTTTTGCAGGATTTTGTTATTAATTTAAAAGAAAACGCCTTTGCTTATTGAAATCTCGAATTTATTCTAGTACATTTCTGCAATTTCTCATTCCCTTGAATTTAATTTCCGCACTGAGATACTATTTTTTCCCCCAATGTTTTATTTCTGCAAATGATCTTAGTTGAATGTAAACATCTTTTCCTTTCTTCTTTTCTCTCACCCTTATTTAGACTAATTAAACTTATCCTAATGCATGAATAAAAGTAGGAAAAGTATTAAAAATTCATTGGCAAGGAATAATTACAGAACATGAATTTTTTTTAGTAATTTTGTTATTTATTATTGTTACTTTGTTATTTAAATTATCATGCCAGTTTTAAAAAATGAAACTTTTATAAAATTGTATCCTGTTATTAAAAATATAATCATTAATGTGTTTTTCATTTATTATAGTCTGATTTTTACTTTTACTGTTAATAAATTTAACTTAAAATTATTTATATTCATAAGTAACAATAATGCAAGAATAATTTTTTTTTACAAGTAAAAGTCAAAATTTCCAATGTTTTATGCTACCCAATAAAAAAAAAAAAACTTGCACTGCTGGAATTTATGAATATGCATTAGGAATTAAGAATATTCCATGTGAATACCAAATACAATATAAACCTAAAAAGTATAATGAAAATTTCTAATCTTTTACACAATTTTCCTATTGCATATTTTTCATTTATTTAATTTGTATAAAGATTTTGGAACATACTGAAACATTGCTGTCCTCATGAAAAACTCAAAGTGAAATCTGTAAATCTTTCTCTTCTTTATCTACATTACAACTTATGAGCTACTTGTTTAATTTATTGAACATTCGAATATTAAAAATGGATGTCTATTCGTAGTCAATCTGGTGTTTTTTTTACTACTTGGAATTTTCAGAATTGGTAACTTTTAAAAATAAAAATCTTGCATTTAAGATATGTAAATTTTTGTTTTATTATACTTAAAGTTGATCTTATCTAATTAGTTTAAAAATTAATACATTTCATTGCATTATACAATTGCATCATAATTATATATTCCTTGAATAATTTTGCTACAAGCATTTTTTAAAAACTGCTACTTTTTTTTTACAGTGGCCGTCAAAAGTCTTGGCTATTTATCTCTTTTTAATTAGTTCTTAAAATAAAGAGATTAAATAGATAAAAATATCCCAATTTTTTTCTGAAAAGCAGTTGAAGTGTAAAGGTGATTATGGGCAGTTATCTATGAGAATTTGAAAATTATGTGTGCATGATTTATAACGGCAAAGCACAAGATGCAGACTCTAAATGTTCATTCATCTGACATGAATTAATAATCATGTCAGAGCAATTTGATTGAAGTGTAGTTGTCATTGTTAACTACACTTCAATCTCGTAAACCATTAAGATTATTTACTAGATTGAAGTGTTTAAAATTATCTATTAAAATTACCTTGTGTAAACCATTAAGATAATTTGGATTCTGCAAACAAATGCCTGCAAGGATTCAGTAGAGGAATAAAGAGATTTCTTTAATTAAGAGATAATTTAATTTAAAATTATGTTAGAAAGTTGGTGCTCCTCCAACTTAGTGCTAGAAAAGGGGAACATCTGTATAAGAAAGACTTCTTATTTCACAGGTGGTATAGTAGTAAATAGTGTAAAGATTTTTCTCCCAGCCTGAATATCATATTTTGCAGAGTTCTCAGCTTCTCATTACTGCTGCTGTTATAGATGATTGTTGTATCTTTATGTATTTTTTGATTGATTTTAATTATTCTGTGGTATGAATGGTGGGAGTTGAAAATAATTCATAGCATTATCAATCAAAGAATTAAAATTTTCTCATTGTGAAACAAGATATGTCAATATTTTCCAAATAATTATTAAATGACAGGAAAATATATTCTCTACAGGGAAGTATTTAATGATTGTAAAATATTGGTATACATATCTGCCCTAATGTTGCCTCTTTTAACTCCAACTGTTTTAATTTTTTAAAAGCAAATTAAAATGTCTTCTGGTTTTTCAAAAGCCATGTGAAATTAGAAAAGAAATTATAATAAAAGGAAAAAAGAAGCTTGGTACAGGACTTTTGTTGGCCCTGTATACCATAACAGCTTCTGCTTCCTAAAATAGTATTAACTAATCTTTTAGGTGAAACCTCCCATAAAACAAAAAAGCAGACCGTGGACACCCGGCGTAGTACAGCTGCTCAATTTTTTGTTGAAGAAACTATCCAAGAGACTGTGACGCCTGAACAAGTTACAAAGCTTTTAAATGATGCCATAAATCCAAAACAGGAAAAGGGTGCCCTGAAAAATTTGGCAGTTGTAAAGGATTTAATTTTATATAAAGAACCTAAACTTCTAGATAATTTTTTAGATGAAGTTGTAAGTTTCCAGCATGATGATGATCCCGAGATTCGCCGTTTTGTTATTAAATTTATTGAAGATGCTTGCAAAGGAAATACGAGAATTTTTTCAAAAACTGTGGGTAATTTAAATCTGATGCTTCAAGATCCTGTATCAAGTGTGAAAAAGAAAGTTATCCAATCGACAATTCATCTTTATCCTATAGTCATTCGTTGGTTGTGTAATGCCAAAAATGTGGATGAAATAATGATTGCTACTTGGGCATCATTCACTGAATTGAAAAATAAAATTGTTCATCTCATTGATTCTGATAATGAAGGTGTGAGGGCTATGGCTGTGAAATTTATGGAACGTGTAGTGATCATACAGTCACCAAGAGATCAATATTCCAGTTCTGATGATTCAGACTTATCACTTGATGATATTCCAGTTATTTTGAAAGTTTTCAGACCTAGAAAATTAGAAGAGGAAGCAAAAGAAATTTTTCAGAAAATCGTTGACTTTCATGGTGCTTCTCATGTGTCAAGTTGTAATCTAATGACATGTATGCAAGCCTTAACAACTGTAGCTAAGAAAAGATTTCAGTTTTTTCCTAAAGTCTTGCAAGCATTTGAATCACTTCATGCAAATTTACCACCCACATTAAGTCAATCTCAAGTCAGTAGTGTGAGGAAACATTTGAAGTTGCAACTTTTTATGCTTGTCAAGCATCCTGGAGCTGTTGAATTTCACTCTCAAATATCTATTTTGTTATCTGACTTGGGAGCTACACCTGCTCAAATTAATAAATGCTTTCCATCTATAGATCCAAGTAAGAAAAAATCACCATCAAAAATTGAGGGTTGGGGGAAGTCAGATAAATTTGGTGAGACTTCAAAATCTAAATCGGTAGCAGCTGGTCAGATGGTTAAACCAAAAACTACTGCGATTGATAAAATTGCTGATGATGTAATTTCCAAGCTTAATAATGCAAATGTTGCTGACTTAGTTCTTGTGAGCATGTTGAATTTGCCTGGCATAATGCCCCCTCATTTTCAAAACACTTACACTCCAATTGCTGCTGCTGGGACTGAAGCACAGATTCGTCATTTGAGTCGTCTTCTAGCTACGCAACTTAATCATGCTGGTATTGGGAAGGGGGAAGTGAAAGAGGAAAAAGAAAGTCCAGTGAGTGATGATGATGAAGATGAGTCTGCAACTAAACAAATTCAAACTGTTATAGGTTGTAAAACTGATCAAAAGCCAAAGAAGCAAACACTTGTTTTGATGCCCAGTGGCAGCAGTCAATTTAAAACATCACGGTCTAAAAGAATAGATTTTCAGACTAGTGCTAAGCCACTTTCTGATGAAGACCGTAATAAGTTTTGTCGATCTGCTTTTAACAGGATATTAAAAGCAGAAAAGGCCATTGTTAAGAAAGGAGGCGGGCCAATGAGAACAAAAATTCTTGGTTGCTTAGCTTCTCAATTTGGTGGTGATATTGCTTCAGATTTAAAAGAACACGTGTTAGAAAATCCACGTGGGCGTTTAGAGTTAGCATTAAATTGGTTTTATCAAGAATATGCTGATTATAAAGGATTTGAAACCTCTATTGAAGGCTCTTCTGAAAAATATGAAGAAGCTGTTAATCAACTTCTAAATGGTATTTTAGAAACTGATGAACAGAATCATGTTCTGTTTACGAGATTCTTTTTAGATCTCCCACTGATTACTGAAGGTATGGCAGAATCATTAAAATCTGTTTGTGGTAACGAAAAACTGACAGAGCAGGTTTTGGAACTAGCTAAAGGCATGTCACTTCGTAGACAACCCCAAAAATTGTTGTTTCTGGGCATTATATCAGATCTTACTCTTCATGAAAATAATGAAGTTAGAACACAAGCAGTTGATGCTGCTGTGGATTTATATCAAAATGGCCAAATGACATCCTTCATTGAGGCTTTTGCTACTCGGAGTTTAAAATTTTTGCTTGATCCAGTCCCACAACCTTCAGTTTTTGTATTTTTTCAGCAACTACCTGAATCTTGGACAGATGATATCATAAAAGTTTGTTTGCATTTGTATTTCGCTCTCTTGCCTATAAACCATAGTTTGATTCATGACCTTGGTACAGTTTATGTTGAAACAACAGCTGATGTTAAAAGATCTATTCTTCGAGCACTTGAAATTCCTGTCAAGAAAATGAGTATGTCGTCTCCTGAACTATTACAATTTGTTGAAAACTGCCCTCCAGGTGCTGAAACTTTTGTGACAAGAATAATTCATATTTTGACCGATAAAGCTCCACCTTCTGCAGAACTTGTTGCCAGGGTTCGTGAT
The DNA here is from genome assembly GCA_026543055.1 of Argiope trifasciata. Lineage (NCBI taxonomy): Eukaryota > Metazoa > Arthropoda > Arachnida > Araneae > Araneidae > Argiope > Argiope trifasciata. The sequence goes on along the minus strand of JAPMOQ010006428.1, from coordinate 1,979,009 downwards.
TTGTATCAAAAACGTGTACAAGATGTGCGTTTCCTTATCCCAATTATAAATGGTCTGACAAAACGTGAAGTAATTGCTGCTCTACCTGAACTAATAAAATTGAACCCAACTGTTGTGAAAGAAGTTTTCCATCGATTAGTTGGAAGCAATTTGGCCAGTCCGTTATCCCCTGCCGAACTCTTAGTGGCTCTGCACAACATTGATAACTCTCAGTGTAATCTGAAAACTGTTATTAAGGCTACGTCATTATGCTTTGAAGAGAAACAAGTATATACCCAAGTAGTTTTAGCAGTGGTTATGCAGCAACTGATGGAACAAAACCCACTCCCAATTCTATTAATGAGGACAGTTATTCAGTCTCTTGCAAACCACCCTCATCTCTTAGGTTTTGTTACAAATATACTTCAACGTCTGATAGTTAAGCAGGTTTGGAGGCAACCTAAAATATGGGAAGGATTCATTAAGTGTTGTCAAAGAACAAAACCTCAGTCATTCCAGGTCCTTCTACAGCTACCACCTCCTCAGTTACAAGAAGTTCTCAGTTCCTATCCGGATTTACGAGATCCTTTACTGCAGCATGTGGACAGTTTTACTGAACATCAAAGGGCTCATATTTCCAAATCGGTGTTGGATGTCCTTGATGTTTTCAGCCAGAGGACCAGTACACCAGAAATGGAACCTGGTGAAGTGGCAGATGAACCTTTACCGCCTGGTGAAGATTAAATCGAGAACAAATGCAAATTGTGTATACAGCAGGATGCTTTATTTTATTGTTATAAAATTAAAATTTCTGCCTTTCTTTTTTCCAATTCTACATTTTTTTTAAAACCAATATTGTATATACATATTTTTAGTACTTGCACAATATAAATTTATTATTTAATGTAGTGCTTTTGTATATAAGTTACATTCTGAGGGAAAGTAGTATATTCTTTGAAATGTAGTTATGATGTTTATTTTTTTTCCTTGAAAAATGTATTGAAAAATATTGATGTGTATAATTAATGATTAAAATAAAGTAAACTTTCCTTATTTTTTGTGTTATTGATTTAATTATTCAATAATTGTTTTAATATAGTTTATGAAATTGTGGGAAATTTTTGCTTTAATTGTAATATTTTAGAATAATTATGAATTAGTGAAATCAGATTAATGGTTTGAATTAAAATACGATTAACGTTTCGCCCTTTCAAAATTAAATGTCTGAAATGTGCAAATAGGTGCTATTTTTGAGTTATTTTACAAACCCTTCATTTTTCTGAATTTTATCACTTCGAAGATTTATAGTATCTTCTGCTGTATTTGAATTAATTATTTATTTGATGTCTGTCAGGATTACTGATTCTTATTCATAATTTAATATTCATGGTTCATTTTATGTAACTGTTGTTAAATTTTGAACTTGATTAGCTAGTGCCTATTTTGTTTTGATTTTCTTGCATGAAAAGATAACATTCTAATCAGACATTTCAAAGTAATAAAAGATAAACTTGTGGAACTATTAAAAGGAAATATGATGCAATTAAGTTTATTCAAAGGCATGATTTTAAAGTATAGGATATAAAAATTGTCAGCTGCTTGTTTTCATTATTAATCTGTGTAGAAACATTTAATCCTGTCTGAGCAGTGAAAAAAATTTTTTTTTTTAAATTAAAGCTTACAAATCTGTTAAGGAAATATAATTGGTTGCACTAAATTGCCTCTTGCTAATATAAATTGCCTAATCTAATCCACCTATTGCAGTTGGATTTCTTTGGCTTGAGTTGCCATATAAAGAATGTCCTTTTGAGTGCTAAAATTCAAAACCATGATTTTAAGTCATATGAATGAAATTACAGAAAAGATTAATTGGGTCATTGAAGAAATTTATTTTCTCATACTGAAAAAACCTTCAATGATATTGTATTCATATTTTTTCTGATTTACTTCTAATTAGGTGTTTATCTGATCAACTTGAAAAAGACATGGGAGAAACTTCTTTTAGCAGCCAGGGCCATCGTGGCAATTGAAAATCCGGCAGATGTATGTGTAATTTCAGCAAGACCCTATGGTCAGCGTGCTGTTTTGAAATTTGCAGCAGCCACTGGGGCCACTTCCATTGCTGGTCGTTTCACTCCAGGTACCTTCACAAATCAGATCCAAGCTGCTTTCCGTGAGCCAAGGCTCTTGGTTGTTACAGATCCCAGAATCGATCATCAACCATTGACAGAAGCTTCTTATGTGAATATTCCAGTTATTGCATTTTGCAATACCGATTCTCCACTCCGCTACGTTGATATTGCTATCCCTTGCAACAATAAGGTGATTAAATTTCTTATTTCATCTTTAATGTTAGAAAGCTTAGATATGTGTAATAAATGAAAGTTTTTAGTTTTAACTCTTGGTGGAATTTTTCAAATTTCTCTTAGTGTAAGGTATTAATTCTGTGTGCAATTAAAAAAATTCCTTGATTCATTTTTAAATTGTTTCTGTTATAAGAGTAGTCAATAAGCAATTTATGGTTTTTAGAATATAGAATTGAATATTTATTATATATGATACCATTGTCAGTTTTAGAATTTATAGTATATTTCACTTACATTTATATTTCCATAATATTTTAGGGTGCACACTCTATTGGATTAATGTGGTGGATGCTTGCCAGAGAAGTTTTGCGTATGAGAGGAACAATCAGTCGGGAATTGAAATGGGACGTTATGGTGGATTTATATTTCTATAGGGATCCAGAAGATGTAAGTTTATCTTTAAATATACTTTTTTGATGAGCAATTATAATGTTAATATTTGTGATACTATTAAGGGACACTTCTTTGGTTGCAGGCTGAAAAAGAGGAACAAGCTGCCGTTCAAGCTGAAAGACCAGTTAAAGATGCTGCTGATTTCCAGAATGAACCTTGGGGAGGTGGAGAAGTTGCTGCGGTTCAACCAGAAGTGTCAGACGTAAGTTAAACATCTGACTCGAATTTATATTTGACTATTATGACTTTAATATTAACCATTGTGAATACAATTTTTTATTTTTGAAGAATTCTGAAATTTGTGTGATTAAATTTGTTTCAGTGGGCTGCTGAACCTACACCTGTGTATACTGAAACAGAGGACTGGGCTGCTCAACCATCTAATGATTGGTCTGCCACTGCTCCTATATCTGTCGGTACTGCTGCTCCCATGGGTGCAGCTCCCCCAACTAATGATTGGGGTGCAGCAGCTGATGCGGGATGGCCATGAACATGGTTTTAATTGAATAAAAAAAAATTGAGGACTTTCTTGTTTTATTGGTATTTTTCACACACGTTCTGATTATGCTGCTATTAACTTGTAACATATTTTACTAGTGACAGTAATTGCTTAAGACATTTCTCTCTTTGACTTCTGGCCATAATTCATTTTTTAAAATGAAATCAATGAACTAATACATTTAATAGTGCAGAAGAAAGAAAAATAATAGTGTTGATATGTTTGCTTTAGAATAAATCAGTTGAAATATACAGCAAAAACATGGTTATTCAAAGTCCCAGTCATGGGCTACATTTGCATTGATTTTTTTCTTTCTGGCATCAATGCTATCTGATGTTTGTGAATTGTAAAAATGGTTTCAAAAGCCCTATCACAAATATTAATATATAATGTAACAGACTATAAAAATAGATACTGTTTGTTAAGTATTTATTCTCAATAAGTCCTTTATATAAATCATAGATATTTTAAATTTCACATGCAACATTAGAAAAGTAAAGTGGAAAAGTTTTGTGTATCAAATGAAGGTGTTAGGATTCAGTGAAAAAATAAACTTTTGAAATTAGTTTATACCTAGCATTTTTTGGTATCAAAAATATATTCTTAGTATTAAAAATTAAGCATTGTTTGTAAGAAATTAACAATGTTAAACTGAGAAACATCTTCATACAAGCCAAAGTTTGAAATTAATTGGAACTGAAGCAACTCTACCAAATTAAATAAATCTGAGTATGTGTTTCAGAATTTTGTTTGATTGATTTCACATTTCTTTGGAGCTCGATTTTCATGTAGTCTAACAAATATACTCTGACCAGTTCAGCTCCTGGCATATCTAAGTTCACCTGAGCCAAGCAAATTCAAATTTGCAACGATTTTTTACCACTGAAATTTCACTTCTCAAGGACTCATCCATCGTCATTGACATGTAGAAGTGAAAACTCTTTCTGAATAATAGTCTGCAATAGATGCCAAATTCACATCTTGATTTATATATGAAAAGAAAAAAAAAAAGTTACATTCATTTGTGTTAATTGAAGTTGAGGAAATTAGTAGCTATTTTTTTAAAATCATTTTTAATTTGAGGTTTCAGAGCCCATTTTATAAATTATGAATGATTCTTCAAAAAAAAGTCTAATTGCATTAATTCATATTAATTTTGGACAATCTGTGGAAATTTAAATATGCAGCAGATGGATTATTTAGACAACCAAAAGAAATGACAAATTAAAAGTACTACTGAGCCATATATGTTTTTACAAACTAAATGCTAGCTACAATTTAAAAAATGTTATTTGCCAAGGAAATGAAGGCTTCTTTGAAACACTACTTGATAACAAACTAAAAAATAAAAATTATGGCTGTACTTTCACTGCAGAGAAAGCCAAGCTTCCCAGAATTTATAGACAAAGTCTTTCCATTTCAAAACATTATTAGTAACGATAAGTTTCAAATGGTAACTTATTTGATAACGGTGGAAGAATGCGCATGCACATCGGGATTCGTTTTCACGTTCACCACGTGCCGAGCGCACAGTCTTGAAACGAAAATGAATTCATTTGGAAGAAATAGTTTATAAGATATCGGAGCCGGCGTCCTGGCACAGGGGTAGCGTGTCTTCCCCGTGATCTCGGGTTCGAGCATGGTTGGTTACTCTCTGTTCTGTCTGTGAGGCGTGTAAATGTGCCCCACTGTAAAATGGCTTGTGCAAACGAATGTGTGTGTCATCTTCATTTGAGCTACAAGTCAGACTTCTGCCCTCTGGGTGCTTGGGGGTCTTTACCCTCAGAAGCTACTGCACCCCCTTTCCGTGGAAACACGACAAAGAAAAAGATATTTTTTTGACCTCGCTGTATTGAACTGTGTTTTGGCTCATACATCTGTGAATTTCTTGCCACTGCAAGTGGTTAAGAAGGGGGACTATATTGAAATCAAATTAACTTATAATTATCTTAACTCTAAATTGTGAATTAAAAATGCCATTTAAAAGATTGGATATCTTAAGTATAGCAAATAACAGGAATAACATTCTAAAAATTGATTTTATTCTCAGTAAACTCCAAATAACAATTACATTAAAGGGGGAAGAAAAAAGTTTTTACCTGCAAGACACTTTTCATTTACTTCGTCGAGGACGCACTCCTAACCTTTTTTGTAACAAAATACAAGGAAAATTATATTTAAACGTCAAGCGATAATTGTGCGAAAATATAACAAAACGTAAATTTCAAAATAAGTTTTCGTATAAATGTGACATCTAATAATGCTCGAAAAAGGAAGGTTTCCAAAGAATTACGCTTTAAAAACAGAGAAGGCATTGTATTGATTCCTTCCTTCGCGGAATGGTGGTTATACCATCAATCCTTGTTGAGCGATTGTTTGATGACAGCTCATATATATGTAAGAGAAGCTTGGGAGGATATCGTCATCGAACACACTGCAAGCAAGGGCTTTCTTTTGCAGCTATAATAGACGAAATTTTGCCTTTGGCCAAGAGTTATGGAGCTACGATATCGAGTTGAAGAACGTAGCCAGAAGTTGCATTTTGTATCACATCTTTGACGGAAGATTTAGTCAGAAAAAGAAATGGACGCAAAAACGTTCCAGTAAGGGTATTGTATCTTGTATTGCAGAGCATCACTCTGATAAAGCCATAGCATGCGCACTACAAATTCATTTAACGATAATACTGTTACAAAATTTTGAAGGGGGAATCTCACTACTATTAAACTGCGGTAACATTAATAACAAGGAGCTGACTCTATATCGTTTTTACTTCAAGAAACTCAAAACCCCAATGATTAGAATAAATGAAATTTGATGTGGAATTTTCTAATTACTAGTATAGTTTGGTGCGCATCGTTTAAGTCTAAAACCAAATACTACTGCCAAAGATCACACGGTAGATGTAGTAAAAATGCAAGCCTGAGGTTTCATTGCTATTGTACGTCCATGCCACGTTCTCCGGTTTAATATCATAAGAGCGTGGGAGTAAGTTTTAGAGAAAACTTGCCTACCAGTAAACTACTTACCTATGTAGTGTACCAGACAAAACCGACCAGTAACAAACAAAATCCTTCACGAATCAAATCGCACGATTTAAATATTTGGAGAAACAACAAGCTTCAGGGCAACAAATTTTAGGAAATCTAGCAATTAAAAAAAATGCTAAAAGGTGGGGGGGAATCTCACTACTATTAAACTGCGGCAACATTAATAACAAATTGTAATTCTATTTTGTAAGTCAATTGCATGTAATTCAATTTTGTGCAGTAGTATTTTCGGAAGTTATTGCCAAAAGAAAACAAAGCTCGCTTACTTTTTAATTAAAATTACGAAAGCAGGTGCACATTCTTAAAATATATTGTTTAATTAATTATCAATATTATTTATTTATCAAGTTTGCAGACACACAATAATTAATGATTGTACTATTTCTTAAAAGTAGTCCTGATTATGTGCATGATCACAGGATTCAATCAAATCATTAATTTTCTGAACTGATAATGCAAAATATTATGCAGCAAATAATTTTAAATTAGTTATTTCAATTAATTTATCCGTCTAAAATATGTTTTACGATCCATATTTAAAAATCGTAATGAAAACTTCCTCTTAAATATAATGATAGATTTCTTTTAAGTATTGTGGAGATAGAATTTCGCCAAGGATCGAACTCGCGACCTTACCATTTGCAGCCGCGTAATATCCGCTGGACAAAAGTGAACACAAATGTTTAGTGGCTGTAACTGGGTTATTAAGATGCACCACAATATAAATACAGTAAAAATAAAGAATTATGATGTTAAATATGCCACAAAGTAATTAGAAATACATATTTAGCTACCCTGAATATATTGTGCAATGCCGTGAAAGAGTACTTTTTGGTTGCAGAATTCTTCTAGACGCCCTTATATCGGAAAATCTCTTACTTAGTTTTGTCTGCCTTTGTAAAATAGAATAACTAGGATAAGTTTATTTATATAATATTCTCCAAAAGAATATGGCTCAGTTAAAAAGATTCCAATAGCTTTAATAAACTAACTAGTAAGTATCAGATTTTATAGGTCTAGATCAGAGGTGTCCAAACTACGGCTCGCGGGCCAAACCCGGCCCGCCAAGTGATCTTACCCGGCCCGCGGAGGGTTTCGGATGCTGCATTTCTCTGGAAGTTGGCTTTTTTTGCAAATGTTGTGACACACTTAAATACCTTAAAGTTCCAAGGGAAAAACAATTTAATTTGCGATTTATACTCTCAAATTAAAGCATTTCGAGCAAAACTACAATTATTCAAAAGTCAAGTGACTGAATGTAATTTTACGCATTTTCCGTGCTGCAACGAATTTAATAAAAAAACTGAAGAGCAATTTCCAATTGCATTTGCAGTAAAGATCATCGCCGATTTAAAAAAAAAAATTTCAAAAGTGATTTTCTGATTTGGACATGAATTCAAAAGAAATTCGGCTGTTCCAAAATCCATTTGATTGCAACGTTGCTGAAATTTCAAGACAGGTTAAAATAGAAATTATTGATCTTCAAGCAAACGAACAAATCAAGGACAAATACAAGGAAGGAAACTTAATAGATTTTTATAAATATTTGGATGCAAAAGAGTTTCCAAATTTGAAGAAATTTGCTCGTAAATTCATTTCAATGTTTGGGACTACTTACGTGTGCGAACAAACTTTTTCTCGAATGAAGTATCTCAAATCAAAATATAGAGCAAATTTATCTGATGATCATTTGCAGTCATTGCTTATGATTGGTGTAACAAATTTTGATCCCAACTATAAAGACATTCTTCAACAACAACAACAAAAAAAAAACAGTTTCATCATTCGCATTAGAAGTTGCATGAAAATATTTCAATTTATATACAATAATTATATAATTATACTTTGTTTGTTTAGTATTTTGTATTTTCAAGTTACAATAAAATAGTATTAATTAATAGTATTTAATGCTATTTTACTCATAATGATATTTTTCAATTTGTATATACATGTGGCCCGTATAACATGGATCTAATTTTGATCCGGCCCGTGCCGCGAATAGTTTGGACACCTCTGGTCTAGATGAATCAATATGCATAAAAAAAAACCGCTTTTTTTTTGTGTGTGTGTATGTTTCTCAAACATAAATTGTTGTGTTTAACATGATACTATCAAATAAAGATCTCAGAATATATGTCTGATTTAGTAATAAAGTGCATCGTAGGAATTGGAATTGCATTAAAAAAAGGAGGCTAATGCTCCATTATATCTTCTAAGTTTCCAGAATTCGTATTGTAAAGCAAAAGAAAAAAAACTTTTGTCGCTGTTAATTAATAATTTTTTGTACATTCTTATGCTACAATTTAAATTTAAAAACCAAATACATTTGTTTATTGCCAAGTTTATAAAAATAGTGTAAATATAATCATCAAAAATTATACTAGCAATGAATATATATATATATATATAATGTTACAATAGCTATTAATTTTTCTTCTTGAGTTTTCAATAGATTTCATTTTGTTTTTAAAATTCTTAAGTAAAATGTAAGCTTTATTTTTCACAAATGTGTTTTACTTGTTGTATCCACATAAACAGTATACTAAAAAATGTTGAAGCATCCAATAATATTATAAATATTACAGATAATGATGTTTATTTATTTATTATATAGAGGTAGTTTCGTAAACATTACTGCAAACATTAACAAACCCTAATTCCGATGACAGTTTCGAATGTACACATTGTCCAATTAAATAAAAAGTATATTCATTTCGGTTCTTTCTAAAATAAAAATGAACTGTAAATAAAAAAGTTTTATGACTTTTAAATGGCCATTATTTGATTAGAATTCACACTGAGTTCAAAGATTATCTGGGATATATATAGTGTAAATGTATTTTGTATCACAGAATAATTCATTTATAAACTTGGCATTTGAAAAAAAAATGTAAATAATAAAAGTTTCAAATTTTTTTTAAAATTCTTTATAACCAAAAACAAAAAATATATATTTAAATAAATGAATAATTACAAACTTAATGAATGAAGAATATATATATATATATATATATATAAATTTTTATTTTTGGTTTTTGTTGAATTCATGCAATGTTGAATAAGCATATACACCAGTTCAACACTCGACTTCTGACTGCAGGATGTGCAAAAAATATTTATAAATTATTTTGTTAAATAAGAATTATAGAAAATACAATTAATTATTTATTAAAATCGATTTTTTAATCCTTACTTAAATTAATGGAGTTTCTTTTATTAAATCATTATTGGAAGCATTTTCAATATAATTTGTTACAATAGCTTCAACTTCTGATACTACACAATTTTCTAATTTTCTATTCGAATCATTAGATTGAGCTTTAGAGTCCACAATTTTTTTCAGTTCCATTTTTATATCCTCGGGAATGTATTTTTGATAAACACTGGAAAAAAGCTGAAAACATAATTCATTAGTTTAACTGCATTCATTCAAGACTTATTTAAAACTGATACTTAATTAAAACTTACTTTCATTACATAATGTTCTACTTGGTTTAAATTATCTTGTATATTTAAAATTTCAACAGCAAATTGTTTCATGACTTTTATAAGGGTTATGTTTTCGTATTTATATGATATCCACTGAAAAAATAAATTAAAATAACTAGTTTATAATATATGAGTCAAAAAATTTGCCCCAGTATATTTATAGCTATTAACTCAGAAAAAAGCATTTTCACAATCATTTTTTTTGCACCATGATTATTATGAAATTATTTTTTAAACTTGGAAAATTATTGAACTTTTACCAAAAATAAACCAAGAAAGCTTTAAATATTCATTTTTTTCTTCTGAAAATATTCTTATTCAATTATTTATCTTCTTTAAAAGGAAATATATTTTAATAAGACACAAAAGTGTTTTATGGAATAAAAAGTATTATGTACAATATATTAAATTAGAGATTTGCAGTTTTCAGAAGTTAAAATAATGAATAAGTTTAAAATTTTCATGCACAGCATTCTTTAAAAATATCTTGTATTTGAATGATTTTTGGTTACTTTACAGTAAATAGATTATACATAGCCAATAAAGTTTAGTAAAAAAAAATCAGCATCAAGTTTTGGAATATTTTCAATTTAACTAGATATTTTATTATAGAATACTGGTTAAGTATTATTTATTTCAATTTTGAATGCTTAATCACTTTATTATTACACTTGGATACTGTAACAATAGTCTTGTATAAACCTGAAATCTTATCTCTAAATATCTTCATAACTTATACTAATTGCAAAGAAAAATTATATGTGTAACAATCTATACATTTTTTTTTAGTCCACTAAGCTAAACGTTTATTTAAAAAGATTCAAGTATAAAAAAAAAAAAAAGAATTTTATATATATATATATATATATATATATATATATATATATAAAGCAATATTCTAAAGTTTCAGTTTTTAAAGAAATTAAAAAGGAAAAAAACACTGAATGAATATGTAGACTATATTAGTTTGAATAAGGTGAATAATTTTGGTTGGAATATTAAAAACTTGTTTATGATAAGGATAAAAAAATGCAAATTAAGAAAATTTGATTCAAAAATATATTTTAAAACCATTATCTTAAAAAAATCAAATATTATTAATTAACCCAAAATATTTACTTTTTCAAATAGTTCCAAATTAGCATTAACATTATCAAGTCGAATTTCTAACAAAACTTTTAACCATGGTTGAAGCATAAGATGTTTTTCTGAAACAAATTATTATTAAAGGAAATTTAAAATAAAATAAAATAAAAAATTAAGTATAAATATATTAAAGTTATGTAGTACAAAATAAATATAATTTAAATCTATAACTAACTGTAGCTTTTGTAACTATAAAGAAATTTTAAAAAATTGGTCAGGAGATATACTTAAGAAATCAAACAACAATTCCATTATTGAATTAATTCGCATAGTTAAATCACACCCACACATATATATACTGTCAGTTTTTATTTGTCATAGTTCATTATGAAGTAGTTATATATAATGAACAAGATTCCCATTAATGCATTTTCCTAGGTGCCAGCTTAAATTAATGTAATAATAGAACTAATATCCCCCCCTCAACCCCCCCTAATATTAACAAGAATCCCATTAAGAAACTGAATCAATTATAGTAGTAGTATGTAATTGAATAAATGCAATACATTTTCATATTGTTTTTAATGTTTTGGAAGTTTTCCATAAACAATAAATTATTGGAAGTGAACATTTTAATTCCTGTACATTTCAAAAGTAATAAAAAAATTAATTAATTCTAAAATGTAAATATATAAAATTTTAATATAAAAGCTGAGTATAAAACTGGGTAATAAAACAAATAAGTAAAAAGGAATACTCTAGTTAAAATCAAGAATAGTTTTGATTTTTAACTCTGCTGTTCTGTTCATATTTACTTCACGTATGTAGCATTTGGGTCAATCTGATCCGATTCAGAAAACTAACTTTTTTTAGCAGTAATCGACAGGTGTTGATTAAGAAATGGTTTAAAGGAATCTTCTGTAAATCATTGCTAAGTAAAATGAAATAATTTATTTATTCAGAATTAAAACAATGATTCTAATATTTTTTAGAGTTTGAAATTAGCTGTAAAGGAATTATATCAATATTACAGATGGGTATATCAATATTATATGTATTACATTTACAAATAAGATTGCCAAAGAGCAAATAATATTTTAAAAGATCAACTAATATTTACACAAACGTAGAGAGATTTTTGTGATTAACAGAAAATGCAATTATGTTGGAAATGTAATTCATGAACATTATTTGTCTAATACATTCCTTAATAACAAAAAATCACTAGAGGCAAGTTGAATAAATAATAAGATGAGAAGTTGAAAAATGTCAGATTTTGAATTATATATTTAAGATTGTATACTTTTGTACAATATTAATATTTAACATAAATGTGTTGAATAATCAAATGTGGATTATACAGTTTTCTGAAAACTGAGAATTCATACAAAATTAAAATTCACAAACTGGATTAAATAAATAATCTAAAGTTCAAAGGCATTTAATAGTTAGATTCACATTGATATTAAATATAAACAACATAAGTAATTTTTTATATGTTATTTTTAAACATTTATTTTAAGTAGATTTGGAGAAAGATAAATTTAAGGAATGAAAAATATATTTCTAGTGAAAATCAAAGTTTTCAAACTGAATTAAAATTTATGAGAGCTTTCCACTTTTACAGAAATATGCAAAGAATATTTTAAACAATACATAAATGGATAAATGCAAATTGAAAGGAATAATATACAAAATAAAAAAAATAAATCTGCTAGAAATTATTTACTTACCTAAAGTAGGATCAGTTTTGGAAATATAACTAAGCAGGTTTATGTAAGTTGGAAAAACTATTTCTTCAACAGATGGATCATCCTATGATTATTTGGTTACATAAAAAGTAATTAAGTGATAAATCATAGTAAGTAGCGCATATAATAACAGCATTCAATGAAATACAAACATCAAACAAAAGCAAATTTTCAGCTAATATATTAATTTAAAAAAAAAATCAATCAATAATTAATTTTTCTTTTCGGAACTTTTGATAACATTCCCAATAACCTGGCATAAAAAGAAATAAAATATAGAATTTATACAATTTTGTCTACAGGATAATAACCTGGAAAAACATCTACAGATGAATAATTTTTTTAATGTTCTGTAGTATTCTTTCATCATAATTAAATAAATTTTGAAAAGCAAATAAGAATTTTCAGTAGATATACAATATTAATATGTTTGAAATATCATATTGGCAAATAAAAAATGTAAAACATATATATATATAAAATATTTTTTTATCCTTTTCACATTGCAATTATTTATTGATGTTTTTTAAATAGTGACATTATAGGGGAAAAAAAAAAGATTTGCTATTAAGGTACATTTAGTATTTTGAATAGATCTGATAGATTCTCCTACTATGAAATTCATAATCTAATTTGAAGTAATTGAGGTTTCCTTTTCAAAAGGTTTATTCAAATTGCTTCTGTATAAAGGTATGTCAAGGTATTATCAATAAAACCTGGTACTGGCTGGTCGACTGGCAATTTTGTTTGTGCTTAGTTTCATCTAAATCTCTTCGTCATAACTTTATGTCCATGATGTTTTTATAGCTGTATGTTTTCATTTTAATTATTTAGGTATTCATAATTTTAAAACTTAATATGACTTTGAACTACAAAGTTTTGTATTCTCTGCTGTTGCTTTATTTATATTTTTCTGGATATTTTTTGCCCAAGTACTCTGTAAATGGAGTTATTTTTATACTGTAAGGTAATAAGTGAAATGAATAAATTATAACACTGATTAGATTTAGGATTTAAAAATAAAAATACAAGTAAATATAAAAGAAAATTGAGCCTACCAAAGCCATTGCATTTTGTACGCAAATTACCAGCAACCTTAAGTCTTTCCTTGACAAAGATTCTCCAGATAAACATATATTCTGCTCAGCAGAACTAATTTGTATAAAAGTATTAGTGAATTCATTTTCTAACAATCTATTTAGTATTTCAAAACATATGTATTTTGTTCTTGAACATTTCAACCACTTTAAAATCTGAACAAAAGGAATTTTCAACCAGGTAGTATTCTAAAATTTAAAAAAAAAGTTTTATTGTACTACATATTTTAAAAATATTTTACTAAAAGTTTTATTAATTGCCAATTCAAAAATATTTAAAATTAGATAATTTTAATTAAAATATTTCCCGAATTTTTTATTTTCAATTGTATTATATTTTTAAGACTAAAATTTAAATAAATTTCATAACAAAAAAATCAAAGTCTGCAATTTTTAAATAGTAATTTTTTTTTCAGTGTTATCAGCATAAAACATGATTTAAGATGAAAAAATTTTAGTAATCTACAATTGAAATTATTTTGTTAAAATAACCATTTAATAACTTTTCACTTTTTAGTACTTTAAATTTAATTTATGTTCATGTTCAATAAATTTACAATACAAAAATTATTAATGCTTCAATAAGTTTATGCTTAAAAATACTAACAGGAGGCATAAAATGATTTAAAATGACATTTTAATTTTCAAACATTTAAGGCTTAAAGTAAAAGAATTCTTTACTTTTTTACTAACCTTCAAACTTCCATCAATTTGTTGAGCCACAAGATTAGAGATTAAATTCAGACTATCGGCTGTAAATTTATCTATAGTTAATATTTTTTTCAAAAATGGAAAGAAATTTGTATTTCCTGTAATCACAAACCAAGCTGAAAAATTGTGGAGAAAAATATGTTAAATTAATGAACAAGAAAGAAACTGAAATAACAGCTTTCAAATATTATTCATTCAGATAATATATATATTTTTACATCTTAATTTTTTAAATTTTCATTCACACTTTTTAAAAATTTATAGTTAGTAATAGATATAGAATACGAGTTATCAAAACATTTATATAATCTGATATTTCAAAAAATTAAATGAGAAATGGCACAAAAATAAAGATAAAAAAGGCTTTTTTTAAATAAAACAATTTTTGAAAAATTAAAAAATAGATTATTTAAAGAAATTCCTTGTGAATACTTAATTTGTTATTTATTTATTTTATAAGCTCTATTATGGTTTAGTTCAGTTACATTAACGTCTCGGCGTATAGCAACACTACGGCTATTTTGGGACGGACCTCATAATTTTGAACCACGGTCAGATGACGAGGACGATACCTGAAGTGGCACCTCCTCTCCAAACTTCCACACTACACCAGTGGGAGGACGTTTGGCCCCACCCAATTTTATGTGTACCAGACCCGATTACACGGTGGCTAGTCCCGATTCGGGGGAATCGGAACTGGAATCTGGATCCAAAGGTGGGACTTCCCCATCAAGCCACCGCAGCTTTTTAACTTTGATAGAAATGAAAATCTGGTATATAATGGAATTTTGAAAAAGTTAGTCTTCAAAAAGATATCAAATAAAACACATAATATAACATTTAATATCCAGAATAACAAAGATATGCATATTTCTTACTAGCATACTTCAATCCATCTAACTTGTAACTGTCATGTTCATATAGCCCAAACAAATGTGCTGTATTATTTTACTGCTGGAATCAACTAAGTATTTTATATACGAAAGTTAAATTACTACATTATACAATGTGTAATTAAATATTAGAGTTACGAGAGTTATGCAGAGAATTATTGTTCATATTCGGTTGTCATATTATTTGCCTTCATCAGATAATTTATATACATACACAAAGGCAAGACTATTAAAATAAAGCAGCTGAAATGTCTATATCAATGCTTAAAAATGTGTTGAGATAATCAATACTATCAAATTAAGTCTTTATATATCTTCTAACGCCCAGTCAGGCATGAAATTGCCAGACCGGTTAAGGTGTGTTATTTTAACTATCTCGCATGTGTACTCTTCTAATAGTGTTGAAATCCATGACATCATAGCACTACTAAAGCCATAATCATGTAGTTTTGCCATCTTCTAAATACAATGATGTAATTTCTTCCTTTAAACTACATATTTATTAAACAGAATTCCTCTTTCACTTCCAATAAAGGAATGAAATTATATGAATAAAAAATCGTTGAAACAATGAAAACAGTCTGAAGTTCTAGGAAACAATGCAGTCTACTATTCAAAATTAAAGAAATATTTTTTTTAAAAAACTGCCAATATTCAGGTAATGTTTGCTGAACTATAAAGTTGGAATAATTTTGAAAATCTAAATTTTGAAATCAGATAAAACTTATTTTTCTATAATATTTTCACAAGTTATTGCACACACCCCAGCCACAAAATACAACCTGACCATTCCAATTATAATTTTTTTAAATTATCCCAAGGCCCCATCTTTTATGTAATATTTGTGCTACATTTGATAACAATAGATCAAACATTCTGTCCTGTAGAGTAGCAACACACTCACTCATACATTCATTCATTTTTAATATTAGCAGAGCTGATTATAGTTAAACAGTTATAAACATTCACCTCGCTTTTCATCTCAAAAGTTCATTATGTTTATTAGCTGATTTAACAAATTTAATTTCAGACATATATATTTAAAAAAGGTTTAAACCATACCTTTTGAACTGTCATCTTTCATTTTTGATGCAAACTGTAAAAACTTGAGGCAGTGTATTAAAATTTTATGATCTTCAAAACTTGAATTAGAGCAAAAATTTGTCACTGAATTTTTTTTTTCAGGAAAGAAAGAGAAAAAACGCTTATTTATAGTCAAAACTTATAAGTGCATAAAAGTTTAAATGCATAAATTCAAATGAATGTATAAAGGTTTCAATACTTTTTAGAGTTAAATAAAGCAACTTACCATGAAAGACAAGCTTCATATCTAATTGTGAATTTAATGTTCGTATTTTTCTATAACACCAAAGTATACATTCCATACCAAACAATAAAAAACCATCTATAAAGAAATTTTGAAAATGATAAATAAATTTCATTTGTTGTATTTAGTTAATTTTTGAATGTTATAAATCATGACTGAATTATAGTAGTCATTTTCTGTCTATGTCCCCTATACATAGCATGGGATTCAATATGTCTACTAAAAAGAATGTTTTTTCTCTAAAACCCAAGCGAATGATACCACAATAGATTTATTACAATGCAAAAATCCTCCTAACTGCTAATGATGCAAAAATTATTACGTATGTATAAAGTGCTTTTTGTGATGCCTCTTTAATTGCTGTTTCCCATTTTAAACTAAGTCAGTATATTATAAAAATATTGGTGTATTATTATTCCTAATAATTTGTAATGATGCTATGAAAAGATAAAATATGACAAAATAATAAAGCCTGTAAGTACTTATTACAATGTGCATCTTTGGAAACATTAAAAAAAATTTAATGCTATCATTTAAAGATGAAAACACAAATTTAAAATTACTGATTTTCATTTTTTAAATAATATTTTGAATATTTTAAATAATAATAAATAACATTGCACATAAAAATATTTCATTTAAGATATTTTTATATATATGTGTGTGTAATGTTCACAGTAAATTTTCTGATAAAGTAAATTAGAACTTACACATATTTACAAACTTGTAATCAAAATGATTAAAAACCTATTTAAAAAAATAAATCTTTCTTTTAAATAAATACTTCTTATTCTCATTTAAAAGTTAGCAATTTCAATATAATATATTATATAGATTTCTTTCAAAGTAATTATACACAAAACTTCATTACAGAAGGGTTTTTTTTTTTTGAATGGGTTGCAATTTTTCAATCATAAAGATTTTAATAAAAACAAAACCTTCAATTATAAACAATTAAAAGTTTAAATTTATTTTGCAAACAAAAACCTAAAGGAAAATGAAATAAGAATAAATAAAATTAATTTGAATTTTCAAATTTTCAATAAAACTTTAATTTAATAAAATGTCTATTCAGTGTTGAATGTCTACATTGTTTATTTTTTTTATCACTGTTCTAAAATTAATACATATATATTTTTCAATATTAACTCACCATCAACTTTCTCATTTATATGATTCTTCATTACTAATATTCTTAAAGTACAATTCTGAATATGTTGCACCAGACTTTGTGTCAAAGCCACAAATGTTTCCTTTATATTTGTATTTTCATTCTCATAAATCTAAAACATTTAATGTAAAATTTTTAAAAATAAAATACAAATGAAGCAGATAAATAAGTTATAACTCTCAGTATAAAGTTTAATTAAGAAACAGTAAACAAAATTGAAAGGAATCTTAACAAGCATTCAGAAATTTAATCATCATACTTACTTCTGAATCAAAAGCATTTCGAAGAAAGTAAAAACTCATTTCTGAGTTTGAGTCAAACTGTTTCTGAAATGAATTAAAACTTAAAATTTTTATTGTTTTTCTTTCACTGATTGATTTTTTAAATATAAAAGTAAAAAAGCAAAAGCTAATAAATATTAGTTAAAAAAAGAATTAAAAATGATAAAGAAACAATAACATAGAATTAATATAAGTACATATAATATACAACGCATAGTACAAGGAACTTTTTTTATCAGTACAAAGGAAAAAAGTAGAATAAAAAAAAAAACACAGCAGAAATACTATTACATATATATTGTTGAAAAGTATACATTATTTTTTAAAAATTGACCACTCATTTGTTTAATTATTTGATTGAACACTTATCAGTTTCATGTATAGAAAAATTACTAAATGAATGTTGCTTTTACATTTTGTGAAACTAGTAATGGTCTTATCCAGAAAAACCTTGTTCTTCCTTTTATTGGTGGATTGAATAAGACAAATACTGCATTCTACAGTTCGACAGGCTCTTAGTTACCTCCGATGTATATAATCTTATGTTAGAGAGCATATGGATTACTTATTGTAGTAACATAAGCATCAATTAGAATATTTTCTCGTCATTTTCAAAGTATAGTCTTTTCTATTCTGGTTCACTTACGAAAATGTTTTAGCTAATATCTTACAGTGACATTTATTCTATAAATTTGGCTGATTCAATAGTTCTATAAGTCTATCAAATTAAATATATAATTCATTAAACAGTATCTTTTTTACAGTAATAAGTCCCATTAATGCGACTCCAGGGGAGGCACTTTCACTAGTACTTATAATTAATTACATTTCTAGTCATTTTTCCTTAAAAATTATTATTTTCCATACTAAAAAATAATCATTTTCATGCCAGTGTTTTTAGTGCTGATGGCACTTCAACATCACAGCATTGCTTCAAGTCTTCTTTTGTTCACCTTATCATTAAGGCTCAAAAGACTATATATTCTTTCTTGGAAGTTTAAATAATTTATAATATTTTTAGGCAATAAAAACAATACCATGGAATTGTGTATTATTTTTAGAAATTTTAACTGTCAGTATTTTTTTTTTTTCAGCTTAATTAGAATTTTCATACAATGCTACTTAAAAATATTTTTATACTATCTTTTAATTCTAATGAAATTATTCTAATGACACACAAAAACTTTTATGTTAATAAATTTTCAAAAATAAGATTATACTAAAATTAGTTAAACATCAAGAATGATATTTTACAATGTTGAAAATTTTTTACCACTATTCTAATTAATAAAAATGCCTAATTGGATAAAATTAATATTCTTAAAATTACATCAAAATATATCAATAATCTTACAATAAATGTTTCTTGAGCAGCTTTATTGGTGCAGAGAAGATGCAATAGTGTCCTAAAAATTTTGTTCTGAATTATAAAATTGCTGTTACATAAACTGAATTTCATCCACACCATCAACTAGAGAAAATAAATTATGAAATTACATCATTTAGTATAAGCATTACATATATATTGATCAGTGAATTAATGGTGACTGATTTTTAAATTTGTATTTGAATTTCTTGAACACAAAAAATTATGCACCTCTGAAAGTTTTAGTTTTTACTGGTTAATTAAAATATATTCTGAGAATATAAAAATCCAAAATTTTCAATTACATGGTTTTTATTTCATACACTTCTGATATTTTAAGTTTACTCTATTGAAAACCCAAAAACACAATTTAATAATGTCAATGGTTTTTGCAAGTTTTAATGTTTCCAAATTTAATATAACATACTTGAAATGGTATTCTTTCTCCCTACCCATTCAAAACTTGTAAGGTATTAATTCTGCACTATGCAATGTCTTAAAAGCCCTCAATATAATTATAAAATAAGTTTTGACAAAATTTAGTTTTAACTCACCACATTCAGTTCTGACGATTTAATATCCAAGATCTAATTTCCCTTACTGTTTATATCTTTCTTCATAGTTCCCTTTAAATTTTTTGTGTTAATTCAAAATGAAATGCTCTGATTTCAGTAAGCAAATGGACATACATACAATATTATTTCTTATCAGAAAAAGAAACCCCTTATATTTAAAAACAAAACAAATACATTATTACATTATAAGTATTATAAATAGGTAATCCAAAAATTATTTTACCACAAAAGTGCTAAAGGAACTGAATTGTGGGTTCTTGAAAGTCCACCATAACAGAATTTCATGATGAGTATATATTTCAATAGGACAACTTATTTTTGATAAAGCATCCCAGATAAGTGCACTTACTATGAAAAAAAAAAAAAAAAAAAAAAAAAAAAAAAAAAAACAAAAAAA
>JAPMOQ010006428.1:1927274-1958478 GCA_026543055.1 Argiope trifasciata | reverse complement strand
CAAAACAATTAATCTCCGATTTCTGTAAAATGGAAATTACAGCTGAGCTGTACTAAAATAATACATTAAAATATATTTGCATATGTGAATAAGTTTTCAAAATATTTAGAATTCAGAGACAAAAGAATTTGAAATACTGATAAAATTAAATATAAGGGCTAATTATAATTGATAAAAAATGAATAATAGTAAATATTAAATGACATTACTACATCTTGTATTTTCAGTGTACAATAAATATAAACACATATCAACATAAAAGTTTCCTAATTCCAACCTTCAGTCAGACCAGTCTGAAACTTGGTGTTTTCATGCATGCACATCTGAAAAAAAAATATATAAATAACTTAAATGCAAATATTTTTTATAATTTTGTTAGTTAATATTTTAATAAGAAAGAAATAAGAAATCATTAAAAGCTTTAAATAATAAATTAAAAAATAAGAGCAATAAATTTATAAGTAAAAGTTTGTTCCATCCTACTGTTAAAATTATCAGTTAAAAACAAATTATTCCCATAAAAATTTAAAACTTCTAAATAAACTAAGTAGCATTGTAAAGTAAATAATTATATACTTCGAAAATCAAGGAAATTTAAATTTTTTAACAAAGTTTCTTATAAAAAACATTTAAAGCACATCTTTTTTCTCTCTTTAAACTCAGTTTGGTTTGGTCAATGAACTGGTATCATCAATTGATGCCTACTATGATAATACAACAAACAAGTCAATAACCTAATTTTTTATTAAATTTTATTTATCTTTGAAAAGTGCCAAAACATCTGAAATGTTTCTGAGCTATTCTAGACCAATTTCTACCAAAGTAATCTAAAATGGTGAAATATTCAAGCCTTTTGCGGCCCTATGCATTGCACGCTCATATTATGATTTAAGACTGCCCAGAATTTATGTTTGTATACTATGGTATTGGAGAAGATAATCAGTTCAATATCCTCAGTAAATGAAGATGATTTGAAAAACTGCATTTTAAGTTTGAATGCAGATTTCAAGATTTTAGCGCTATTCAAACAGAATTGGATATTTTTATCATGCCTATCAGTGTAAATTGTAAAGCAGTGTGGTCAGATTTGCAGCTTGAATTAATTGAGTTACAAACTATCAATCGTCGCAAGCAGTTGTTTCTAAATATGCCAAAGTTAGAGTTTTACAAATCCTCATTGAAAGCAAGTTTCCCAAAGTTAATATCTCACGTATAGAAAATCAGTGCTATGTTTGCTTCATCTTAAATATGTGAACACATGTTTTCAACTATGAACCTTAGAAAGAATTATTTCAGAAGTACATTGACATATGAGCACTTTCTCATTCCTTAGAATCAGTACATCTCACCTCCAACCTCAATATAAGGAACTTTTAAAAAGAAAATTGCAATTTCATTTGTCTCATTAACACATTTAGCATTTATTTTATTTCTCAAGACATATTTAACATTTTTCTCATTGACATTGTGATACTCGTATATTGTTTCTAAAATTTTAGAAAATTTTTTCCAGGTCTGCCAATTTTTTTTTTTTTTTTTGATTTTTTGCCTGCAACCGAAAAAGTGTGCCCATTCCTGGTTTAGAGGTAATATATATATTTTTTAATTACACATATGACTTAACAATGTTTGCAAGAAAGAGTTGATAATTCAAAAATTTCATACAATTATTTGTTTTTATATTATTTTACATATGAATATAAATGCTATTTGGCAGCATCATTTCAGTTCTAATAGAAAGTTATGGTTTGAAGAGAAAATAAGGAAATTTCCTATAATTGAATTTATTTTATTAGATTATTGCAGTTATTAATTCTCTCTCTCGCTCTTATATATATATATATATATATATATCAACATACACACACACAATTAATAATTATATAAATTGCATTATATTTATATATTTTTTTTTTTGCCAACTTTTCACCACTTTTTAATATTTCATTTCAATTTTTTTTTTAATGTTCCGTACTTTTAATCTATAGTTATATACTTTTAAAGAATCATACAAGGACGTTTCGCTCTTCTTCATATATGACTAAAATGTTAAATGCCTAACAGAGGCAAAAAGTGTGAGATATACATAAGTAAATACATACTGCTAAAAGGAATATTAAATACTTCACAGTGAAGGTAGAGGCAAGTATGGATTCCAAATTGCATGTTATGTAATATACCAGATGAGGAGTAAGAGTTTTTGTTTTCAAAATTCTGAAAAATTAAGGATGCTTAAAATAATTTCACATTATTACTTATGGTATAGGAATTTTGTAAAATAGTAAGCTAAAAAGAAGAATATTAATTTTTTTCAAAAATATGTTACTTACTGGGCATCATTCAAATAAGTAACATAACATAAACAAATGACTGTAATTTGCATAGAATACAGATCGGAAGTAGTAGTAATTTTGCCTCGAGATTCATCTTTTTGTGACAAAACAGAAGAACATTCATCAAAAGAATCTAGAAATTAAAACAAAAAAGTGAAAAAATATAACACAATGTAAGTAATGCCAAATTTAAAAAATGTAAATTGTCTCACACTTTTAATTCTCAAGCAAATATGGCCATTATACTATTGAAACAAATAATAATAAATACCTTTTAATTTTGAAATTTCTAAATGTTTGATTATATTACACAAAATTGTTTATAAAGAATGTTTTCTTGTAAATTTTATGTTTAAAAGATTTCTGTTTTTATTTCAGTTTTATAAAAAATGACTATTTTTTTAAAAATAAAAAATACTAATATTGTTAGTGTAATTTTATAAATCTACAGAGGTTAGAAACATTCAGCATAAGTCAATGAAGCAGCGTAACATAAAACTTTAACCTTTCTGAACTACTAATCTTCTCTTATTTATAATATACTTTAAATGCTGCATTTAGTCAAAAATTAATTTCGCCACAAACTACATCTTTAAAATTTTAACTATGAATTATTTAATAATAATAAATATTATAAAAATCATTTTAATAATTCTAAAATTTATTTATGATATTTATATACAAAGTTGATAATCAAAATTTAGTAAATTTACCAGAGGGCACAAATCAGAAATATCATTAAATCTGATAAACATAATAAGAGAATTCAGTCGATAGTATTCACACAAAAACCTTTCAAAGTGTTAAGAATCAAGGCTAAAACGCAATTTAAAAAAAACTTACGATTTAGTTGAGCTAAGCCAATTTTTATAGTTTCTATATGAGCATCCAAATCCTTATGCTTCTGTAATGTGAATTTCAATAAACTAGCCAGGCATTGGTTGCATTTAGCACTTGATTCTTCAAAAGACCTATAGGTTTTACATGGCAATTAATAGACAATAATGAAAATCACAGCATTTAGAAACCATATCAATTACGATACCAAATAATTTATTACAAATTAATTTTTTTTAGCATAATTCAGACACTATTCTTTAAAATGTAAACAATATCTAATAACATTTTCTAATATCCAAATACAGATAGAATATTTTAGGTGATTTGCTAAAATTTAAATGACTGATTTAATAAATTTTTTATTTGAAAAATAACTTTAATGTTTTAATTTGATATATTTGAAATCTGTAAAAATAATCCTCAATAAATAATCTCCAAACTTCATTCAAGATATTAGGAAATGCAGGATTGCCATTTAAATATAACAAAATAATTCTCTTTGTATCTATTCAAGGTATGAGGAAATGCACAAATAGAACTCATGTGCCAGTTATCTATACTAATAATAAAGCTCAATGTGTGTATGCATTGGCCCTCTACAGGCTAGATCGTTTGTCCTACAGCTACCAAATTTGTAGGACCTACCTTAGGGATCAGAAATATGCACCTTGGAGAGATTTTTTGTTATTTTTAATTAGAATTTGAATTAATTAAAAATTAAGCAACATTTCAACGTTTTTCGGCCATAACTTTCAAAATTATTACAGCAAAGATTTCTACATTTTATTAAAGATAAAAAAACTATCTTTTTAGTCATGTTAATATTTTAATCAACAAACAAAAATTTCTATTTTTAGTGAATTTTTAAAAAATAATTTAATTATTTTCAACAACAGAAATAAAATTTAAGCTGCACATACAAAAAATTATCTTTTATCAATATGCTGTCATCAGATTGAAAAAAACTCAAAAAATAAATAAACTATTATTGTAAATTAAAAATATAAAAATGTAATTTTCAGCATGTGCCTGCAAGAAATGAAATGAATATAAAATGCTTTACCTAAAAAAAAAAAAAAAAAAAAAAATTGTGATTTTTGCAATATTATTAATTAAACAAGTTAGCTTCATTTAAGACAAATATGGTTTAATATATACCTTTTCAATTCAAGGCCCAGCGGCTAATTTGTTAAACTTTAATAATAGAAATATATTTATAAAAAGGATCTAAATGAAGTAAATAACTATATAGCATGTAACATGTCTATAGATGCTTTAAAAAATGAAGAACGTTTAACTTGTAAATAAAAAGACAAACTTCAATCAACTCAGTCTCTGAATATTTGAAGATCACTATTCAATAAAAATGGGTAATTTTAAAATACTTCATTGACCATTCCAAAGATGGTATTAACGTCAAAGATTTCTCAAGACTGACTGGCCTAAGAATGAAAATGTTGAATGTTTCAATCATTTCTATCCAAAACTTTATAAGTCAATCAAATTTGATAGTTAGAAACTTCATTTATTTATTTGAAAATTGAAATATCAAGAATATTTCGTAGAATATGATTTCTTAGAACTAAAAGATGTATAAAATTTAGAATTAATAATTTTTTTAAATTATATTTATCGAAAAAAAAAATATTATTATTAGCATCACTTAAATTTTTTGAATGTAAAACCAAAACCTGAATTTTATGATGAATCTAAGTAATTTTTGTTAAATAATTTTTGAAATATTACATAAATTATTGTAATTATTCAGTAGAATACATAATGATTCTCTTTTACTTATATTTTTTAAAAAAATGCTTGGTTTGGGTAAGAAAATGTTTTTATATCAGTTAGCAATTTAATCATTTCAACTTTAATTTAAAGGTGAAATTTTGCAAAAGCAGACAGATAATTAGAGGGACATATAGTATACTATGGGTTTAAGGCCTTTACAAACGCATGAGTGAATTATATGACTATCAAAATTTCAATCTTGAAAATATGTTGATGAAGTAGGTGCTGAAAGACAAGTTACATATAATATTTATTTAACAAGAAGTTGCATAAGATATTTAACCGACAATTTTAAAGAGCATTAAGATTGGCAAGTCGGCTGATCGCCAAAGGCGGCTAATAATGTAATATGATTAAAAAGAGTGAAAAAAGGAAGGAAAAGATGCAACAATTTAACATTAATTGAAATCAGAGCGTATTAAAGCAGTATTTATACATATATTTCTTTATTTACCTTCCACAATGTCTTTATTCATTATCTAGAATTTAGAAGACAAAAAAAAAAAAAAATATTAAGGGGAGGGGGGATATAGCTCAGATGCATTTTAATTGTGACACACAAAAATTTTTCGTTACCGTGATAAAAATCATTAAATAATTACTAAACAAAAACATTACAAAGCATTTTTTTAAAATTAATTAATTTTTGCACTAAATTCTGTAATTTCTGCAGATTTTTCAGCTATCAGTTCCATGGAGCCAACCCTGAGCAAAAAAGGTACTTACATTTCTAGCTACTTCAGTTTCAGTGAATCTAAGTTGAAAATATTTCCAATATATCATTGTATGCATTGAAGGACGTAAAAAACGTTTTAATGCGCTTCAAAAAACAGTTTTAAATTATTGTTCTTGAACTAAAAAGTTCAAATTCAGTTTATTTTTCTGAATTAAATTGATGTTTTCAGGTTTGCCATATCATCCTTTTCATTCCTTTAGATACAAAGTCTAATGTTAATCGACTTTATTGAACTGACATGCAATTTTGTTCCTCTTTTTTTGGCATGACTAATAAGTATCTTTTTACCCACAGGCTTTTTATTCTTTTACAAAGCGAGCAGAAAGCAACAAATGGTTTTTGCGGTACTTCGAGAGCTCTTCCAATAAAATTCAAAAGATAGATTTTTTTCTCTCTATCCAATTCATACTAAATACAAATTTTGAGCAGCATATTGTTTTTAATTTTTTTTCTTCTTATTTATTTTGTATAAGCTCACAGTTTCTCAAATGTTAAACAAACCAATCTATATACTCACATGCGAGGGACTAAATACGACAGCGATGTGTCCGAATATTAAATGCTGTTAGCTCAGATTAGAAATGTATCTTTCATATAGTTACAGAAGCGTTGCGCATGCTCACTAGCTGCAATTCAGGAATCAGCTGTCTCACAAATCGAAACTGGTCTGATCTATCATGATCCCCGGGAGAGGGTCACAGATCTTAACAGAGAAAAGGGGCCGAGAGTATTGTTTGATAAAAGTTTCTGAAACCCGCCGCGCTTTTGCGCATGCGTTTGGTAGGATTTAATTCGTCAAAATAGGGATGAGAGTGTGGTGACATCTTAATAAGCCAGTACCTCCCACTAAACATCGGTGGCCATTTTTGTATAGTGGATAAGTTACTGGCTTTCAAACCTGAACATCGCAGGTTCGATCCTTGGCGGAGTTCAACCTACGTATTGGCACAATTCCGCCAACATATACGCCAAATTGATGACCTCGGACGTGATGAATTTTCAACAGCTCTCTTGGCGCCATCTCTCCATCAGCAACGCAAAGCCGTCAGACCTACTTGACGCAGCAACGCAAAGCCGTCAGACTCACTTGACGCACCAACGCAAAGTCGTCAGACCTACTTGACGCACCAACGCAAAGTCGTCAGACTCACTTGACGCACCAACACAAAAGCCGCCAGACTCACTTGACGCAGCAGCAACGCTCATATACTATCCATAACGCTTGGCGCAATAAAATCGTTCATCTCTCAACCGAAACAAACTGGTAGGGGAGTATTGTGGTGACATCTTAATAAGCCAGTACCTACCACTAAACACTAACATCGGTGGCCATTTTTGTATAGTGGATAAGTTACTGGCTTTCAAACCTGAACATCGCAGGTTTGAAGATTAAAGGAGGTGTTTACCAATAACAATAAAATAAACTCGAATTACTCGCGAACTGAATTAAAATAATACGGCGAGAAACGACAAAAAATTCACATGCAAGCGACAAAAAATTGAACAAAAAGTATCTAATAGGGCTCAAGGTCAAAGAATGACCGAGGATTCTGGAAATGCGCTCATCCTTCAGTCTCTCTCCCCTTAATGAGATAGAATCGTAGAAAAATGGTTGAGTCAAAATACTGTATAGCGATAATTGCGGTGATATCTTAATAAGCCATTAACAGTCACTAGATCCTAGCGATCGCTTTTGTCGAATGGTTAAGCTACGCGACTTCAAACAAAACATCACAGGTTCGATCCTTGGTGGAATTCAACCTCCACATTGGCACAATTCCTACCAACACTATTGCCACAACTGAAACGAACCGTAATAAAGGTAAGAGTTTCGGAATTACACAATAGTGAATTGCATTGCTTCGTTTCTGAGCGGTAACTGGGATCTTTTATTCTTGCAAACTTTAGAGGTTGGCATTTTTCAGGCGGAAAAAAAAAACAATTAAGAAACTTTAAAATTCCCTGTAATTTTCCAGTTTTTTTATGGATTTTTTAAAATTTTTCTGCTTTTTTCAGTTAAAAAAAAAAAAAAAAAAAAAAAAAAAAAAAACGATTTTTAAATTTTCTGCATTTTTCCGGTTCTCCAGGTGCCATGCCATCCTTGATTTCATTTTAGATCATTTATTACTTTCAAGTCAATAATTTACAAAAGCAGTATGTCTGACAATGGATATGTTCAATTTATGAATTTCCCATTTTACATTGTATTCCTTTTTAAAAAAGAAAATTTGATGCAATAATTAAACATAAATCTTTATATATTTTAAAAGGATGGACCAGAAATATAATTAGAAAATGTACACTACATGGATGTATTGTAATATAATATCACAATACATATGAAAATTTAATTTTTGTTTAAATGAAAATGCAATTATTTATATTAAATCAGAATTAAAGAAATAAATATAAATGGCATTTAAGTGATTTTATTTTATTTTCTTACGCTACCTACTTACATTTTTGATAAAAGAAATGAGTCTATTTTTACATTCCAAATATGACTGAACATGTTTCCTTTCACTAGTTTTTTTGCAAAAAGCATCAAGACTGTATTGTCAAATGGCTCTTCAAAAATTTCATTCAACACTTGAACGAGGTGAAATAGGGATATCTTTTTAAGAGATGAATTTACATTCAAAAGCTGCAAAACAATTATTAGTAATAATGGTACACAATTGTAAATAAGAAAAAGTGTGTAATATGATACAAACAGCAATGAGAATGAAATGGAGAAAAGGAATCAAATAAAACTTAGATCAGTGAAATGTAGTTTAAAAAAATTCTGAGACATTCGAAACGGATTTAATGGTCCAATTAAAAGAAAAAAAATTATTGCCAGGTCTGTTTCTTGTACTACAGTTATTATTTTTTTTAGTTAATTAGACTGATTCCAATTATCAGATTGGATCTTTTTCTTATTTCAACAAACTGATAAATTAGATATTTTTTTTAAAGAGCAGAGAATCCTATTAATTATTTATTAAAACTTAGGGCTATATTTAAAACACTAGATTCCAGCAACTTAAAAACTTTAAAATTGGCAATTAAAAATAACAAATTGTTCCCTGTCTTGCAACATTACAGAACAACCAGAGTTAAATACATTAATATTCATATATATATATTCAGATCATTTAAATATTTGATTACACTAAAATTTTAAATAGAAAAAATAACTGAAAGCAGGAACTGAAATATAAAATTACATGTATTTTCATAAGAATTATGTGTTTATAGTAAATAGGATAAGGCTAAGTTTAATTATTGTAAAAAACAGCTATTAAAGTAGGGTCAATTCAATTTGCTAGTGAAAAAAATAGTTATAATTACCAGGATATACAGAATGTTAACAAAAAAAAATCATAATTTTGTTTAAAGGAAAATATAAAGATGTATCAATATAACACACATTCAATTTGAAATATTGTTAAGATTTTTAATCTTGTCTCCTTTTCTGTTATCTCAATAGACCCAGAATATGAAATGGCAAGAATAAAACCTTTAATCATAAAATAAAATATTTAAACCAGAACTTACTAAGCAATATGGTATAAATATTTTATCCAAGGCTGAAATGCATCCATGAACAGCTGCTTGAAAATCCTTTTTGCAAGAAGTGTTTAAAGATTCATCACTAGTTTCATTGGTGGGATAAAAAAATACTTCCTCTGGTCTAAAATAGCCTCGGAATTGTTTTCTTAGCAACCTAAAAAATGCTACATATGAAACATGCATTCTACACCATCAGATCAAATATTATTAATCGAAAAATACAAAATTTATAAGACTAAAAACAAATAATACAAACATACTAAAAACATTTAATAAAAGTTTTCTATCAAAAGAGAACATTCAACAGGAATTGACTTATAGAAACTCTTTGGGAAAATTTCTAAGATGTTACAATGACTCATATTTTTTTTTAATAATAGTATAAATATATAATTTAAAAGATAATTTAATCAATAATGAAAAGAAATAAACATGCACACGTAAATTAATATCTATTTAGAATTGTTACATTTGCAATGGAAAATTGTTACATTTGCAATCTTATTATTATTTTTTTTTTTTACAATTTATGCTATAAATGTGTGGCAATTAAGACTATAAACTTTTTACAGTATAATGCCATACTCCATTAAATATTTTCATTAAAAGAATAAATAAAAAGTATAAAGCACAAACAATTAAAATTAATGAAACTTCTCACTACAAAAGTATTTAAGTTGAATTATATTTTTCTTAAGTTGCATTTCATTCATGAATATTTAAAGATTAAGAAGTTTCATTAATTGTTTCAGAATTTTGAATGATTCTAATACGTTCCAGCTAGAGGTCATAATTTTTAAAACCCATTTATGATGAAGATCACAAGAAGAAATCTACTATCTTATTTTAGCCTGGGTTTTAATTGCTCAAACACACATATAACATATTTGTGTAAGTTAGAAGAATAGAAGTAAATTAGTTAAGAAAATAAGGATGTCATGCATATTTGAAGCTGGTAGGAAAAAAGATAAACACATTTGTAACTGCATAAAATATTATTTTAGTTTAATGATAAATACTTTACATTTGGAAGACAAGAACTGCAGGTAATACAAGTTTGTCAGTTGTGTCTTTTGAAGCATTTATATTGTCATTAATCATATAAATTAGGCCATAAATTTTGATATTACAAAATGATAGACCATAATGTTGAGCATTTTTCTGAAAATATGATACAATAAGAGTGATATTTTTCTCATAGTTTTATCTCTATGTTTTGTCCTTCCATTACTACTAAACATAGGTTTTCGTTCTAATATTCTAAATATCAGAGTCCCATTTGTTCAACAACAGCATTAACATGACTTTTAACCTTATTTATTTTTTAACATCTCATGGAGATTTGATTAAATTACAGGGGATATCCTAAAGTCTGTTTTGAATTATTTTTGCATTCTTTAGCAATATTTTTTTTAACTTTTCCCCCTCCTAAATAGTACATTTTATAATGTAATATAAGATAATTTTCTTCTTTTAACTCTTTAAAGTGTGGTGGTATGTTTCTTGAATAACTTATATCAAAGTAATTAAGATATGGTATTTCAGTTTTTAAATGATTAAATAGAAAATGCATATTTTTAAGTTATATATATATATTCCTTATTAAATGATCTAAGCATTGAATTACCAAGTATTAAATACTTTGATATAAGTAATTCAAAAACAACCATCCTTTAAAGACTTAAATGACAATTTTAGCATTATTCTCCTACCTCACCAATTTCCTTCTTTTTTCTTGAAAATTTTTACCTAATATTATCATTTGATATTACTGAATTCTCTTTAATTACTTTTTTTGTGCTGTATGAATTATTCCATTACATTTTACAACTTCATTAAACTAAAGAGTAAAAAATAATTAGTAACATAATAGCAATTGCATAACACAGTGACTAATTCTTTCTTTTAAATTCTGCACAGATTTCAGTAGTTAGACAATAATAAAACAAAATCGCAAGACTTATAAAATAATACAGTTCTAGATCATATCACAGAGTGTTTTTTAAAAATATATAATGCATATAGATTCAATTTTACTCAATAAATTTTCCTGAAAACTCATGATAATAAGGGAGTTTAAAAAGAGAAAGCTTATTCCAGATTAAGTCAGTCAAGCCTTTTCTCTCTTTTGTTTAAACATACTAAAAAAAATTAATATATTTTTTTATTGTATTATAAGTTAAATAAATGTCTTTTAAACACAGTATTTCTTAATGCTGTATATCAATTTTTTTTAATTGTGGAATTCACAAATAATTTTTTTCTAAAATGATTTTATTTACTAACAGTCCAGAAATGAATTCATTAAAACATTTTCTAGTAAACTTTAAAAAAAATCTTATCTGAAATTTTCTTTTGCTTGAAACATTTTTAAAAAATCACTCATTAAAACTTTGAAAATTTAAAATAAAAATTATTTCTAATTTATAAATATATATTTAATATTAGCTGCCTTTGATGACCAGCTGATTCATCAAGAGTTATGTGTTCTAAAATTTTCAATTAAATACTTATGTGCCTTGCTCTCTTTACAACTTCTCAGCCAAATATATTTAAACTTCAATAGTCACGTATCTCATTCTATTATAGAAATCTTATTATTATTTGTTCATTATCTGTATTATATATCTCTTTGATTGGCAATCAGTTGTTATGGAATTATGTGGAAAATATCACATTTTATATTTTTCCATAATAATATGCTTCCATTAAGCATGCACTGAACATCATACTTTTCTCGTTTTAATTTTCAATAATTGTTAATTTAATCATTCAGTTTGAGTTGTGGTGAAAGTGACGGCAAAACATTCGTTCACTCTTAATGTACTCTTGCAGGTTAAATTCTACTTTCATTTTGTGAGAAATTAATTGTTGAAAAATTTGGTTATAACCTTTTTTTTTACTTCATTAAAAAGAAAAACTTAATTTATAGGTTAAAACATTGCTATCAATGAAAAAAAAAGTCATTTTTAAGAGTATTTAAAAAACAGTTATGCGCTGTAATATTTTCAGAAGCTATCACAGAAAAATTCCAAATGCCAATACAACTTTTATTTAATTAAACACATATATTCTTATTCCTTATGTTAATTTGATTATTAGCTTTAGAGTCATTCTGGCATTGATTGGCCTGAATTTTTTTTTTTTAAGATGGCGGATGAAAAGATCTAAAAGAGCACTTTTTAATAATATTCCTTTTTTCATTTATAAATCACTCCGTTTTAAGGATTGATTTAGAAGAGTGAGTCATGTAACAACTTTTGCTTAAAATATTTTGTTAAACATGACTCACAAAGTAAAATATGAAAAAAATCTAAAAGTTATTCATCAAAGCATTATTGGATTCAAGCCACATAAAATGTAATTATTTGTTTCATTTAGACCAGGTTAACAGTACTAAACAATATGTATGCCTATTTCTAACGATTTATAAATTAGCCATTTGGCCGGAATTTGAAAGCATATCCTGTATAAATTCAATCATGTTAACCATAAATAAAAAGCTGATTTATTGAATTACTGGTATTGATACTGCAAATGATCATAAAAACCTTTGCCTTGCATTTATATTTTTAGAAAACATAACATTTAATATTTATTAAATTTCATCCAATGATGTTCTGAAAGCTACATTTTTTGAATATTTAATTTGTAATAACAGTTGATTTATTTTTTAAATTTGAACTTTTGTCAATATATTGGTAATATAATGAAACATATATTGTTGAAAAGTATGGTTGAAATATTTCTTTAAAAATTTATTAAAAAGAGAAATTTAAGTTATATGTTAAAATGCTGGTAACATAAGAAAGCTAATTTTTTTATATTTTTAACTTGATGAAAAATTTTGTTTGTAGATAATATTTTCGGAATTTATAGCAGAAAAACACCAAAATTTCACCTAATTTTTAATGAACTAAAATTATAATCAAACATTTGAAACAAATCGCTCTGAGGTGCACATTCCCGGTTTCCAAGGTATAAACATGCCATGCTTGGTAGCTCTAGGTGGAACAGTCTGGTTTGTAGAGTGCCAACACGCACACATATTGAGTTTTATTACACAGCTTAATATTGAGCTTATAGATTGCATCCATACAGAACCAGTATAAGCATTTTTCTTTTAAAATAAAATTTTTGTTTCCATTTTTAAAATTTAAAAAAATAGAAGTGCATATCAATAAATACTTTAACTTTTAACAAAATCAATTTCAAAAAAGCAACAGTTCAAAACTACTTGCAAATAAAACAGTTAACATTCTTATTTTGGTTTCAAGCTAAAACAAGATTTTATATTTGATAAATGACTTGATGCAATATTTAAAATAAAAAAGAAATCTTACTGCAGAAAACAAAACAAAATATCTAGACCACTAATCAAAAGTTTCACTTCTAAAGGTAAACTTTCAATCTTGTTTTCTTGGTAATTTTTCACTGCTGCTGAAACATCTGATTGAGAACCCAAAAATTTTTGGAAATTTTTGATACTCATTTGTACAACAACAGACAGTTGAGATAAAATTGAAGACGACAGATGTTCTTTCCTGTAAATCAAACAATATATTAAATAATGAAAGTAACAATAATAACAAATAATGATATTAAAATAAAGAGGAAGTGAAGTGCAATTTATTTTTTATGTAAAATGGAATCATCCATACTAATCAATTTATAAATACAAAACCATAGATTAAATGTTTGCAAAAATTTTGGTTAGGGAATGCAAATGAAACCCTTATTTTATTAATATTTTATACATTTCCAGTTTTATATTATTTGAGGATAAAGCAATAGTACCTAATAATCATAATTCACATAAATTTTGAAGTATTCTAGGGTCCTGCCTTAAATATTACATTTCAAAATAACACAAAACTCTGAATTAAATAAAAACTTGAGTTCATCAACAAGGCTAATTTTCTTAAGAGACCCTCCCCCTTCTCCTAATAAGCTTGAAGCTGTAATTTTCTAATCCTCTAAGTTTACAGATATTTCTCGCATTCAGAGCCGATCACTTAGGGGCAGTAGCGGATGCTATGCGCTAGAACTAAAATAATATTCTGAATGGTAATAGCAGGGTGGAAAGAGGAGATGAAGAAATTTAACTGGAACGATAAGTTTAGAAACATATGGAGTTTACAAATATATTGAAATTTTATGAACGTGTGCAGCATATAAACCTGAAGTATGGTCCTTTGCCTCACCGTTAAATTGCTATAAAATAGCTTTGTAATTTATTAATTAGTAATATATTACTTTGAAATTAAAAAATTCAAGTAAAATATTAAAAATACACAATTTTATATGTTTAGAAAAATTATTTGAAACTAAATCTAAAATTTGTCAGTTAAGGAGAAAAAAATAATACCGATTTACTATAAATATGAAATAAAAATCAACAAACTAATACACAGAAAATAAAAATATTAAAATTACTAAAAGATAAATATTCATTAAAATTTAAAATATCACATAATATATTTTAAAAATTGAAAATATCTCCTTATTTAAAATAAATTTACTCAAAGAACCCTGATATGTTTATTTGCCTCAGCTGTGGAGACAAATAAACATATAACAAGTTTTTTGCATGAAATATAATTTTTGCAAAAAATTACATTTCTCCTAGGCAGAAATGAGGGATGTTGCTACTTGAGCATGCACTTTGAACCTCCTCCATTTCAATACATTCAGAAATCATTTCAATTATGAATTAATGCTTAAAACTATTGTCATATTAATTCATAATTAATCAGTTGAGAATAAATGATTTTATCAGAAATGCAATCTTTAAAAATGTTAAAAAATTTCTAGAGCAGTTAAAAACTTGGTTACTACCCCAAGTTAAAAACTTGGGGAAGCTTAGTTATAAAATTAATTTTAAAAAAAGACTATATTTTACTGCACTGATAATAATAGTTCTGAGAGGAAAACAGATATTACTTTTTAAATAATTTTTAGAAGTTTCAAATAGGCAAACAGTTTAAAACATTTTTTTTAACTGATGTTTTTATGTATGTGTGACAACTAGAAAAAATTATTCGTATGGAATATTTAAAACATATATTTATTGCTATTCATGTAGAAATTTATAAATTTCTAAACTATATTAGGGATGGCTTAATATCGCTGCACATAAAGAAAAATCTTTTGAAATGTTTAACTTAAAAAATTTCTAGAATATTTTTGTTTTCTTTGTATACAATTAAAAGAGAGAAATTTAACTTGAAAAGAAATAAAATTAGAATAATGACTAAAATACTTCAATATTTTCATATTAAGAATCAAGCTTTTTATCTTCATTTCTTTTAAATAGCAGGCATTCTTATCATCAAATTTATTTTTTCTAATTAGAAAAGTAAATTTTCATTTAATATATATATATTTCAGATTATCATGTCACTCTAAAATGATTAGGCTATGGAAAGGCTATACTATAATTTTGGCTATAAAACTGTTAATTATGATGATTACGTTGAAATGATTATTTCTAAATCCATAATAATATGAAAATTCTCATTCAATAGTAAAAATTCAGTTAATCAAATGAATGTGATTAGGAAACTTATCTACATATACTTTTTTTCCCATTTTGTTACATCTGCAACTTTAAAAAGTGTATTGGATCATAATTGCAAATATTTAATGGGAAGATAATGCATAGAAAGATTTAAAATCTTCTTGATTATGCTTTTTAATTATTTTGCTATTATGGGACATAATGAAATTTAATCTAAAAAACGTTTGTTGAAAATTTTAATTGAAAGCATTCAAAAATATAATTAATGATATAAACCTAATTAGTGACAAAATAAAATTTGAAAAAGGATAAAATAATAATAGTTATAATAAAACAAGCTTTTGAAAGTATTCAATATATCCAAAGAACAGCAAGAGAAAAAAATTAATTTAAATAATAAATAACTATTACATTAAAAAAGTAATTTACAATATCAATAATTTCAAAACAATACAATGTAGAAGAACAGATAGTGAATTTGCTCGAATTTTTTTCCCCCTTATAAGATGTTTATACGTACAGATAAAAATAGATAGTTTTAATGGCACATTATTCAGCCACTTAATATACACACTTCATTAAATGACTAAATTATTAAAGTAAGAGAGAAACAAAATTTATTAGTTTAAAAAGAAAAGTGTAAGCAAACAGCATTGCTACTAACATTAAAATAAAGATACAATGGCAGTTTCAAGCACATGGGATTATATGCTAATAATTAATGCAATTTATTAAATTAATTCATTCAATAGAAAAGAAGAAAAAATTAATGCAAACATGCCATTTTTACTAGTACTAAAATTGCATAAAAATAAAAGCAACAATTTAAAGAATGTTGCTTTTATGTAAAAATTTTTTGAAAAGAAAAAAAAAAAAACATTTTATCATGGTCAGATTGAAACTGAATTTTAAAAAGTATACACAATATTATATAAAACATTTAAAAATAAACAAAATTATTACTCATAAATTATAAAAAGTTGCTATTTACTTCAATATTGCACAGAAAAATTCACTAACAGCAAGTAGTACTTGTGGGTTATGAATCTTGTATGAATTTTCCATTAGTTTCAGTGCTTGTCCAATAATTGAAAATTGTGAAGATACAATTGTAGAAAATCGTTCACTAAAAAAAAAAGTTTTAAAACCTCTCACATTAAATGAAAGCAAATTATTAAAATGCAAGAAATAATAATAATAAAAATAAAAAAAACCCTCACAAAATACTATATCAAAAAAATTAAGGTAGGTAATCTCGATTTTTTTAAACTAAATTATTTTCTTCTAATATTTGAATATGATTTTAAACGATTCCTTTCCCAGAGATTATCAAAGAGTTTATTAATGCAATTTGATATCTAAGTTTGATATAGAATAGATTAATTTTCAAACTAAATCTTCCAAATGTATAAAATCATTAACACATTGACTGCCAACTATGAGATAACTCGTAGATTGCATTCTTTCCTAGGATGCCAGCTACTGCTTACTTGCCATTTTAGTGCAGCTACAAATAAATGCGTATTATATCTGTGCTAATATTTATAGATGGCTACTAGGAAAAAAACAAAAAATCAATGCAGGCTTGCATGAACAGAAAACTTATTTAAAAGCAGACAAAAAAAATATAATTATAAAAATTATTTCAAATAAGTTAGCATAATTTTTGACCAGATTTCTGAAAATTGCCATGGTATTCCACGAGTTAATAAGTGAATAAATAATATGGAGATTGCAAGAAAATAAAATGCCATAAATTAAAAGACTTGTCTCAGGAATCCTTTAGTATAATATTTTTAAGATAGGTACATTAATCTATGTTCCTTTTGCGATAAAATTCTTGGCCTTTTTTATTAAACGAATGCCATGTCTTTCGTTGACAAAAAAATTATTTACTAAACCTTTCAGCACAACAGTTACTTCTTTTTTTATAGTTCATTTATTTTACAAACATCAAAAATACCTAATGTGTTGTTATGAATTATTATTATGAAATTGTTTATTTTTACCCCAGTTTAGCTGAGTTCAATAACTAAAGTGAAGAAAATTAAAACTGCATTAAAAAAATCCACCAATGCATTTAAAAAAAATACAAAGCCAGAATTTAAGATTTTTTCATGCATTCAAGTTTATGAGAAAGACAAACCCTGTACTGCTGTTTTAAAACACATTTAACTGATTGGTGTTTAATGTATGCAAAAAAGAGAAAGCTACATATTGAATTAAATTTTATTTTAAGAAGTAACAAATTTTTTTCCATTAGTTTGACATTATTCACAAAAATACTATTCAATGTTTTTGTAATCATTATTTTTGAATGTGTATTCAAAGAGTAATTCATAAAAAAAATGTTTTAAAATCTAAAAAATTAATCATTTATATAAAAATTATAGCCATATACTTAGAAAAAACAAAACCTTGAAGCTATTTTCAACTTACCAATTTAAAATAGATAAAAGATCAAAAACCAGGCAAAGCAATCTCCAATTTTTTAGCCTCAGAAGAGTTGTTCCAACATCTAAAAGAGTATTTATACCTAAGGAAATGAAATTAAGACATGAAAGCTTATATATACATATATATATATATATATATATTATAAAAAATCCCCCCCCCCAAAAAAAGAAGTTAAACAAGTCACTAGTAACTTAGCTATAAATTATGTGGTAAAAGCATGTATAGAATGAAAACAACAAATGAGAAAAATGATACAAAAAGGTAAAAAAAAAAAAAAATGTTATTGTAAATTTCAAATCATCATGCAAGAACATAATTTTTTCTCATGTTAGCTATCTGACAGAAAAATTTCATGTTCTCACATGACTCATAATTCACAACCACTAATGTTAACAAAAGCAATGTTATTCTCCCAAAATCAAATGAGTTGTAGCAATCTTTTCTCGAAACAGCTTTTTTGTGAAAATTCTGTTTAAACTGACTTTAAATAATCAGATGACTATCACATTATGCATGTGTCAATACTTAGAAC
Organism: Argiope trifasciata; assembly: GCA_026543055.1. NCBI lineage: Eukaryota > Metazoa > Arthropoda > Arachnida > Araneae > Araneidae > Argiope > Argiope trifasciata. The sequence continues at coordinate 1,939,714 of JAPMOQ010006428.1, read as the reverse complement.
AATGAGGTTTTTTATTTTTATTAATTTATACATTTTTTTAATCTCAAAATTATTCCAACTCTGATTTTTTTAAACATCTGGAATTGAAAATTTAAAAAAATTCTCTCTCTTTCTCTCTATATATAAACTTTTGATACCGTTCCTAATTGTCTCATTTTCTTCTTTGGGTTTCTACAGGTGATAACTTCTTACAACCCCTACCTTTATTGACCAGACAGGATAGTCAGATACATGGCAGACATTTGCATTAAGTTGTAACTTTTTTTGTTGGTGATAAGTTCCCATATGCAATAATTATCTTTATCATTTTCTATTAACTCTAAAAGTGAAAAACTGATGTTTCCAAAGAGATAAATTGGAAATTTAATGGCAATACATTTTGAAACTTCAATAAACCAAAATCAAAACAAGTGCTCATATAAAAAAGTTTTAAAAAATAAAATATTCTACCAAGACAATGTTATTATATATAGTATCTCCATGATGCTGTTTAATATTTTGTTACAATATTGCAAAACATTTGTGTTATTTGGGCATATATAACATGATTCTTACATAATTCTTAACAGGATTATTGCATTAATGGGAAAAAAAGATGCTATTCACCAAAGGAAAAAAATAATACTATCCATTCTTTTCATAGGAAAACTTAATACATAAAAAAAAACAAAAAAACAATGAGATTTTTTTACAAATATTAATTATATAAGATGATCTGACTATTTGGAAGGGTAAACAAATATATAATTATATATTTTGTTTTTTTATAGAAATCTATAAACAAATATATTTATAAAAAATATATTTGTCTGTATAAAAAAGTAAAGTTTGGTTATCCTAACTTTTCTTTGATACATTAGAAGGGAATTCATGTTTTTTTCCTTTTAAAAACTCCTTCAATTAAATTAATACTCTATTGTTCATAATAAGGAAAGAAAAAGAAATTTCAGTTTCATTTTTCAATCTTTTTCTAGCTTGAATTCATCTATACTTATAATAAAGCTCAATCTGTGTGTGTGCGTGTGTGGGTGTGTGTGTTGGCGCTCTACAGGCCAGACCGTTGGACCTACAGCCACCAAATTTGGTACACGTATACCTTGGAGGTCCGGAATGTGCACCTCGGAGCCCTTTTTTCGAATTTTTAATTAGAATTTGAGTTAATTAAAATTTAAGCGAAATTTTGACGTTTTCCCGCTTTAACTTCCGAAAATATGATCGCATAAACATGATTTTTACATCAATTTAAAGATTAAAAAATTAGCCTTCTAATGGAATCAGTGTTTTAAAGTAAAACTCAAGCTTCTATTTTTAACGAATTTTTAAAGAAATATTTTAACCATATTTTTAGCACGTGACTAGATAAAATAAAAGAATGCCGGAAGTTCAAATAAAAAAAATTATCATCTCAAAATAAATCTACAGAAATGCAACTTTCAGCACGTGACTGGATAAAATAAAATAAATATAAAATGTGATATTTTCTTTAAAAAATAAATGCAAAGCAAAGGTTTCTACAATCGTTTGCAATATCTATATCATTAACTCAATAAATCTTCTTTATTTACGGTAAACCTGATTGAATTTAGACAGGATATGCATTGAAATCCCGACTGAATGGCGTATTTATGAAATTGTTTGTAATATCTGCATCATTAATTTAATACTTTTTTCCCTTTCTCGCTTTCTTTAAAAAAACATATTTAATATTTTAGCAACATCATCGAAATTTTTTTTTAATATTTTGGAAACATAACAGGTGGTTAAAACTGACTGATTTATAAAATTAAAGAATGTTATTAGGAAAAGGTGTACTTTTAGAACTTTCCGTCCATCATCTTAAAGAAAATATTAATTTCAGGTCAATCAATGCCCGGAATTACTTCAAGGCTAGTGAATATGTGATTTAATTGAAAATTTTAGAATGCTTTACTCATGGCGAACCAGCTGGTCGCCAAAGGCTGCTAGTCTATACTTATAATAAAGCTCAATGTGTGTGTGTGTGTGTGTTGGCGCTCTACAGGCCAGACCGTTGGACCTACAGCTACCAAATTTGGTACATGTATACCTTGGAGGTCGGGAATGTGCACCTCGGAGCCCTTTTTTCAAATTTTTAATTAGAATTTGAATTAATTAAAATTTAAGCGAAATTTCGACGTTTTTCCGCTATAACTTCCGAAAATATTATCGGATAAACATGATTTTAACATCAATTTAAAGATAAAAAAATTAGCTTTCTAATAGTATCAGTATTTTAACATTTAACTTAAGCTTCTATTTGTGATGAATTTTTAAAGAAGCATTTCAACTATATTTTTCAACAATATATTTCGGACAAAACAATAAAATTTAATCTGCAGGAGTACGTTACGAGTGGAAGGGGAAAAATTATCTTTTATCAATAGTTTGCCATCAGATAGATAAAAACAAATTAAAAAAATAAATAATTATTGCAAATTAAACATTTAAAAATGCAATTTTCAGCACGTGTCTGCATGAAATGAAATAAATATGAAATATGTTTTTTCTTTTTAAAAAAAGAAAATGCAATGAATTTTTTGTGACTTTTACAATATTATTAATTAAATAAATCAGCTTTGTTTAATAATAGAAATGCATCTATAAAAAAGTCTAAATGAAGTAAATAGCTGCATAGTATGTAGCACGAGTCTATAAATGCTTTAAAAAATGAAGAATATTTAGATTTTAATTAAAAAGAGATAAACTTGTGATATCAGTGTTTTAATGTATAACTCAAGCTTCTATTTTTAACGAATTTTTAAAGAAATATTTTAACCATGTTTTTTTGTGCACGTGACTGGATAAAATAAAATAAAACAATGCCGGAAGTTCAAATGAAAAAGCAACAACTATCATCGCAAATCAAATCTAAATAAATACAACTTTCAGCATGTGACTGGATAAAATAACATAAATATAAAATGAGATATCTTCTAAAAAAATAAATGCAAGGCAAAGGATTCTAAGAAATCGTTTGCAATATTTATATCATTAATTCCATAAATTATCTTTATTTACAGTAAACCTGGTTGAAATTAGACAGGATATGCATTCAAATCCCGACTTAATGGCATATTTCTATAATCGTTTGTAATATCTGTATCATTAATTCAATAATTTTTCCCCTTTTTCGCTTTCTTTAAAAAACATACTTAACATTTTGGAAACATCACCGAAAAAAACATTTTTAATATTTTGGAAGCATAATCGATAAATTGTTAGAGCATTAAACTCAAAAAGTTTTTTCGAATAAAGTTACCGACTCTTCAACTACTAATAACTGAATCTTTTAACTTTAACTATTTCTTAAATTTTGGCTAATGAATATGTGATTTAATTGAAAATTTTAGAACCCATTACTCATGGCGAACCAGCTGGTCGCCAAAGGCGGCTAGTAATGAATAAATGTTTGCAATTTAATGTCATTAATAAGCATTTAGTCTGAGCATAAGTTTTCTTCAATAAAAATATCGGTACTTTTCCATTATACCGGCGCAGGCGAAAAGTCGGCAATAATGATGCAACCAACGCCAAACGGAATATTGCGGCCGGTAACCTTTTGCCGCTATATTTTAAAAGAAAATCGCGGCCATTTTGTCGCCTGCGCCAAAATGCGATTGTGTGCTGTTGCCAAAAAGTTAGCTTGGCGATATTTGCGCCGGTATAGTGGAAAAGTACAAAATACCAAATGAATTTCTTAAATATAGATTATCAGTTCATTATTTTATAAGAAAAATAAACCATTTATTAGTAAACCAATTCATCATTTAGTAAGAGAGAAAGGCAAAGAAATGATTTTAAAAAACTCTAGGGTACACATACACATATGTAATAATATTTTAAAATCTAAATTAATTTCTTAATTTTTAGCTCAATTTAGTCCATAATAATTTCATTCTAAAATACTCTTATTTCCTGATCCCATGATTAATTCAACAGCAGCCTTGTAAAATTGATGAATTGGCTAAAAACCAAAGAGTTCCCACACTCTGAGAGAAGGGATAAGAAATTGACCATCAATCAAATTCTTCTAAAAGAGGTCTGTGTTCCTGTTGCCTGGTTCACAACTAGAGAAAAGCACTATCGAAATCTCATTGTATATAAGCACTGTGAAGAAATATTTTCCCTACCAATATCTCATTTTATATAAAAGGGATAAAATGTTCACCAGCTTTCCCTCATTTCGCTTTGTTTTGTGTATGAGCTTGCTGCTTCTGCTTGTACATAATGAATGTTTTCATGGGATGAAATAAAATGCTGCCAAAAAAAAAAAAAGCAAAAGTCTCTTTACTGTTTTCAAAACTGCCTTCTGATTAAAAAACTATTTGCTTACATACATACATACTCACACATACAAGAATTTAAAAGAGTTCTATCCCTCTACCAAAAGAGATTATTCCAGAATCAGACAGCAAAAATTGTTTGTATCATCAACCACAATTTCTTCCCCCCCCCTTTTTTTCGGTGAGTGTATGCATGTACTGTATACCCAAAAACATATTTTTCAGTTATATATATATAAATATATATATATATATATATATATATATATATATATATATATATATAATAGTTAATCTTACCATATAAAATATGACAATTTTCAAAAAATAAGGAGCACCGTGTAAAAATTTGAAGGCAACAAATGGCTGTCCTATAAGAGAGAAATTATGCAATTAAGAGAAGAAAATAAATTCAGAACTCTAAACTAATTAATTATCACTTACTTGTAATATTTATTAAATAATAATTTATTATACTTCTTTGTAACAAATAAATAAATATGTATGATGAAAATATCACATGTTTAAAATATCTTCTCAAAGAAAAAATAATAACAATGAAAAAACTACTAATAACGTAATTAAATTCTGAATTCTTCATAGGATTTCATCAACACCATAAATTAACATCTATATTAATACTAAAGGAGAATGTGTGTGTTGGCATTCTACATGATAGGCTGCTTTACATAGAACTATCAACTTTGGTACAAGCATACTCAGGGGAAAATTAGATGCATAAAAATGTGAAAAACTACATTTTTTCAGAATACTCATGTAATTATTTTGTAATTTCCCCCAAATTTTGACATTTAAAAAAATTTCATTTTCAGTGACAAATTTTACTGCAGCAAAGAAATTTAAACTGTATACATTGCTTCATTAAATATTTAATTTCATGATTTTTCTTCTTCGTCCAAAGTTAAAAATGAAAGGTATGAAGAATCAACATAAGTAACATACAACTTAAAATAGTCTTAAATGGACATATAGCTAAATGTTTAATGACATTGTGACATGATGTTTGATTCTATTAAGAAGATTCATGTATACAATACATACAGCAGATGTACAGCTATATATTTTAATATAATATGAATTCAATATGTGTCAAAATTTTAATATTCAAATACATAATTGATGGAATCATGAGTGTCAAAATTTGCATGAGTTATTTAATTGAAATTAACTCAAAACTAATAATCCAATGGCAGACAGTTAAAATTTTGCTTATCTTTCTTTTATTAAAAAAAATGAAGCACCTTGAATTACATTATTCTAAAATTTTATATACATATTAGCCTAAAATACTATTATGTAGCAAACACTACTTTTCCGACATTTCTCTCTCTCTTTTTTAAATATATATACAAGTGCCTCTAATTTATAAGTAAAAATACTTTAAAAGGATTATAATTTTAAAACACATTTAATGTAATATTCATAGCATATAACTAGAAAACAAGGACACTTTCCCTTTTTATTTATATTAACAGAAATTTAAAATAATAAAGTTGATATTTTAATAATACATTTTATAAGTTGAACTTAAATCTAACATGAAAAGTTTAGTTAAATCTTTATTAGATTATATATCCATGTTATTTGAATTTTGTTTTAACTTAAAACAATTAATGATATCTGACAGAGATACTTAAATGGGGAAATTTATCAGCCTTTGGTGATTGACAGAATTAAGAAGATTTAAATATTTATATAATAATAGATAAAAATGGAAAAATTATCAACAGAAGTTATTAAAAACAAAAATACCTCTAATGAGAGACAAAAAATAAATATATAATATATTTATAGAAACATAACTAACAAGAAGCTACACACAATGCATGATTTAAAAATAATATCTCAATAATGACAATCATATTAATGTTTAACTAATATCCAGAAGTTGATATATACAAGATAGTAATATTTATTTAGAAATTAAACTACCAAACTGTGTTCTCAGTTTAACTTAATGATATAATTTTAAAGATATCAATTTATACTTTTAATTAAAAATGAAATCATTTTATATATAACAATTGCATGATCAAGTCTTCTTACTTGCTCTTTAACACTAGTCTTGTCGTTTACAGTAATCAAATTCTGTATATAAATTTGACATAAGCAACTAAATTGATTAAATTAAAAAGATCATAGAAGTGTATCTATTTTACAGAATACCAAAATGAGTAATTATAAGTGGAATTTTTACATAAAGAAAAGAGTATTTTATATTCTGATAACTCAATAAGATACATTTTAAGGATGTTAGTGAACTGTTTTGGCTAATATAAAATAGCATCCATTCCTAAATCAATTAATAAAGTTTATTAATCGATGTGATATAATTTGGAATTCTAATTGTAAAAATAACCTTAAAATGCTACTGTCTAAAAACTTAGGATTCTCATTGGTTTCATTTTTTACGGCTGAATTACTACCGTCATATTTCTTTCATAATCTAAAGTAAACATTGAAGCAATAACAAACTGTTAACTATATGAAACAAAAATAGAATAAAACAACATAATTGTTTAAAACCTTTAAAAACTTATTAAAATCTTACAAAAAAAAAAAATGAATACTGTTCGCTTTACTAAAGTTCAGATAAAACTGATGCAAGAAAAACATAAAATGTTTTCTTATTCTTGTAAAAAAAAAAACGCTTTACAAGACAGCTATTTATCATCAAAAGTGAGTAAATGGAAGCATTTAATTATTTCATACAATTTGTTAAAATAAATGAATCAAATCAGAGACATAAAAATTTAAAAAATATCCGAAATTAAAAGCACAATTCAAAATTATAAATTTTTCATGAGGAAAAATTAATACTCACTCAATTAGAAGTTCGTTCTTTCCATTAATAATTTCAAATAGTAGTTCTATAAATTGAAAAACATAATGTACAAAATATGCAGTTGCATTACTAAAAATATTAATAATACAACATAGACTTCAAAAAAGGCAATACAAAAATTTAGAAAAAATCCAGTTATATTACAGAAATATTATTGTGTGTACTGTTATTTCATATGAATTAGTCTAATATATTTTATTTTGCAGTTAAATGATCAATTATTAAAATTTCTCAGTACTAAAACACATCAGATAAAAAAAGATGACATTCGAACGTATTTATTCACAAAATTTCCATCACAATCAGTGCACATACATAGATTTCAAATGTAAAAAGTTTATATGAAAAGTTTATTTTCTTACTAAAGCTAAAACTCAAAACCTTGGATCTAAGAAATATTATGAAATATAATTTGTATGAATGTTAATAATCCCCATTAATAACTTTAAATAAAAATTCTATAAAATAAAAAATAATAATATATAAAATGCCCATCTTCTGAATGTATGTCATCTTCTGATTACTTTAGAATTAGGATTTTTTAAAAATAAAACAGCATAAAAATCTGGAAAACTTGAATAATACAGTATACTTTAAGAAAACAAAACTCAACAAGATATATATATTTTTTCTTTCAAGTAGTACATAATGTAATTTGTTTTGTGTCTGTATGCATATAAAGGAAGTAATTATTGTTTTACAGGAATAAAAATTACTTTCATAATTTTTAGATGTTATACACACGCATGTATATGTATGTATAATAGGGCTAGTGGTTTCAGTGATAACAGCTTTTTCTTTGCATTCTAAGCTAAGCCTTCAGTTTACTGTTTTCTCATATATGTGCTTCACTTTTCTTCTCTTAACAATGTGCAGAAATAAATTAATATGGATACTGTTCAAAATAGCAACTACTTTAGAAGCATCAAAACCCACCAAAAATATATTAGATCAAATCAATGTCAAACCAAGTTGTTTTTTACCATGAATTGTCAAATTGCAGAAATTATCTCAGTTAAGCCCATTAATCAGAATTATTAAAAGATATGACTCAGTCTACAACATGAAATATACTTAGCAAGGCAAAATAAACCTCACAAAGGACCCAGTCTGTGCTGTTCAACTTTTATTTTTAAATAAATTTATGGAGAAGGATAATATGACAGATGTTATATGAGAAAATATCCTTCCATTTGCTATCATTTTAAATGCCAACAAATACTCCATGCTCACTCCAGCAATACAAAGAGAGGGGGAAAAAACTTTATAATTGTAGAAATGAAGAGGTTATTAAATTTTTTTTTAAATAATCTACAAATGACATTTTACAAAAACAAATTACTGCCCATGGAAGAACTCAGCTTGACTCCATTAAAATTTGATTCATAAACTGGTGTATCTAACAATTGACTCCATTCTGGGCAAAGCAATACATTTATTCCTTTGCTCACCTAGCTTGTATTTACTAACAGCTAAAATTTTCTGTCTTTAGAATATAATACAATTTGGCCTTTGTCAAAAGCCAGAAAAATGCACCTATTGCTATGCTCCCTACAATGCCTAACACAGATTATGCCCATAGTATATATAAAAAAAACAGAAGACAGACAAAACAAGTTTCACTGTCACATAAGAATTGGTGATACTCTTTCAAGATCAACTAATATAAAATGTTTCCATGCAATTAAAATTATACCAGCAGCTACTGATTTGCCAGCCATTTTCAATTCGAATTATCTCTCTAAATAAATCAAAGATGTGAAAAACAAATTCTTCCTTTCATTGATAATCTACGACGGTAATTATAAAATAATACAATGGTAAATATAATTATAAAAATGACATTATCATTAATATGTGCAAAACAATTACTTAAATTACTGATTGCAAAATCCCTCCTGAAAGAAAATCTCACAAAATTTGAATCAAATATCTTTTAAAATACGCGGATATGCGGTTGAAATGATAATGATTACGCCTTTGGGTAAAGTCCCCCCCCCTTTGTTTTCTCGGTGTGTTTTTCCTAGTTTCTTTTTCTTTTCAACCTATTAATTTAGGAGGGTTTTGTTGCTCGTTTTTTTTTTTCCACCATTTCTCGTCACTGAATTGTTTTTTATTGTTCTTTTTGTAATAGTTTTTTAGTGAAGAAGTCTTTTTTTTTCTCAAATATATCTTTTTTTTAGTGAAATTGCAATAAAATTAAAAATAAGAAAATCTGTAACAATCGATCTTCATTTTCCACATCCACTTGCTGGATCTTTCGAGAAATGTCTCTAAAATAAGTAAATAAAAAATAAAATTACTTTTTGTAACCTTCGATACAATTGATTAAATGTGACATTCTTAAAACTGTGAGTATATTTGGTGAGCGAACCACTCCGTCGCCCCATACACAGTTTTTAAAATTTACTTTTATATTCATTTAACATCTAACCACTCAATTTCCCGAACTATAATAGTCTCTTTAGGGATGTTTGACCCTTCTCCATAGTCGTACTATGTCGGAGCAATCGTGGGCCAGTAGTTATTATCCTTTGCTAGCTACTTTAATGCTGTTGTAGTCAGCTCCTAGGTTCAAGTATCAAGAAAAGCGCGGCACCATCACATCTCCTTTTCATTTGGTATCATATAAAACCAAGATTCAGCACCTATCATAATTTTACGTACCAGATATTCCCAACTATGAAATACTCTAGGAAGTTGTTATTATATTATCTTAAGACCTTATCAAACGGCGAAATATCGCCCGCACTTTTCGTCAGCAATTTTCCGTTTCCACTCTCAAGAACCGGTGAAGCAAGTTTTCCGTCATCGACAACTTTTTTTAACCAGCTTGAAAACGCCGACGATAGAAACGGAAATATTGTCTGTGAACAAAATTCAACCAATCACGTAAAACTTTAAAGTGACGTCACTTTCGTTGTTGTTTGCTGACGAAAAGTGCGGACGACATTTCGCCTTGTGATAAGGCCTCTAGTCATCCACCTTATGCTCCCTACCAAACTAAATTCTTAAACTAATTTCACTATACTTGACAAGCAGAGGAAAATTAACGACAACCGGCTCTCACCATCCACAATTTTCAACGCTACGTTACGAAAAACTTACACCATAATGAAAATAACATCCGGGAAGTTAAATTTGGAAAATAATTGCCCTGATCCCCCCACAGATAAAAACACAACCACCCATGAATATGATAATATATAATTTTGTCATATATTTTAATCCTTACAAGGACTGGAATAGATTTTAAATTCCTTTTCCACATACGTGGTAAAATTATATATTACCATCTTCATGGGTGGTTATGTTTTTATCTGTGGGGGGATCAGGGCAATTATTTTCCAAATTTAACTTCCCAGGTGTAATTTTCTTCTCATTAATAGCTCAACATGTGCTCCATCAATTAACTGGCATTAGCACCACACCAAAAACTTCTTCATCAGTAATTAAAATTCATTCCCTTTGTCTCTGCATCAAGTGTCGTTTTGTACCAACTTATAGTCGTTCGGAGGTTGTACTGGTCTGCATAAACAAAGAAACTATCTATTATTTGCTAGCTGTATTAGTATTTCTTGTAGCTTTCTGCAAAATACAATCAACATCAAGGCAACACAGATCATTTTACTGAGAGGGCTGTTTAAAAGTTTCATTCCATATTTATCAATCACTAAGTTGTTACTAACTGCTAACGCTATTTATGTATCAAGTGTCAGACTTACTTGGCAAATTACTAATTTGGTGTTTCTTAGAAGAAGTACACACCCACCATCTTTCTTTTAACTAAACTGGTAAGTTTTCTATTGATCCAAAACCTATTTCCACAGGATTATTCGTTTGACAATGATTGATAAATAATCTCTCTTTTTGTCTTAACTCCCTTTTTTCAAAATTTAGGTCTGTACTGACAGTCACTATCCATTTCTTAACTTCTGCTGCTATTTTTATACTTCTGTTGTCCATGGATCCATCATTCTACATACTAGAAATTCCCTTTCCCCATTTCCTTTTCGCTAAAAAATCTGCTTAGATCGTATTCGAAAGAGTACTTCCTGCCCACACACCATATAAAAGAGAAGGAAAATATCCTTGGATACCTCAGGTTTAGGACACCCAACTTACCAAAAGGGGGCGAGTTGATAGCACATTGGGGTAAACTTCACGCATTTTCAAGGGAAAGGAGTGTCAGCCCATTTCGATGCCAAACTTTTTCCCGTTTGAAAAGGGACACGTGTTCCAGAGCAGTTAGCTACAAGGACGCATCATTGAGGATCATTTCCCATGCTAAGATGGAGCCATAAATACGGGAAATTTTCGTTGTACATTTGGTCCATAGAGAGTTCACGTGGATGAATGGGAAAAGTTAAGGCTGAGTTTGGACAGCGATTAAGTACGGGTTTTTCTCTGAATGAGAGGAGAGACTTTTTGGATTGCGGACAGCTGTTTTTTTTAACGCTCCACCCGGTAATATCCGTGCTGACTAACACTCTGTTTGCGTCTTGTGGTGTTTTTCTCCGAATTGATGGAGAACTCTTTCCAAGAATTCTTTACTTGTAAACCTTCAACCTTCGACTGTTATGTAAATATCATCCACTTCTAAATGGTGTAAATATCAAATATAAATTGTTCTTATGTATATATATGGCTGTGAATAAAAGAATTGTCTGAAATTTCATTCTTTTATTTATCATTACAATAGAAATGTGCATCACAAAGCGTTTTTTTAATTAAATTTTAATTATAATTTTTAATAATTAAAAATTAAGCAAAAATTTGGCGTTTTACTCCAATAATTTCCAAGAATAGCATTGCGCAAAAATAAACTTACAATTTTACACCATTGCTCAATTATAAATTCTATAATTTTTTTAATGATATAAATTTAATATTCATGGAAATTTTCTCTCTTTTTTTTGTTGCCCTTCCTTTTCTCTTTTTTGCCAACAACATTGCTAGCTTGAAATGAAATTCAAACTCTTTCCATTGTTATACTAAATCGTTTTATTTTTTTCTATTATTGAAAACTAAAGAAGACGGGTTTTATTTCATACTTTTGTAGCTTTACAGAAATATAAGCAAAAAAAAAAAAAAAAAAAAAAAAAATGAAGTTATGATACTTAAAACTTAAAAGACAGGTTTACTAGACAGATGCGTTTTCAACAACACTATGATATTATGGCACTGTCAGCATTATAAAAGTTTAAGTATACTATAAATAGAACTTAAATAAGACAGTTAAAATTTCGCGATTTTAATGTCAAGCAATTAAT
>JAPMOQ010006428.1:1823041-1917274 GCA_026543055.1 Argiope trifasciata | reverse complement strand
TCAAAAATATTGAACTTCAACACACTTCAATCTTTACCTTTACTTTATCTTTGTATAGAATAGTTCCCTTTCCAAACTCTAACTTTGTTTAGAATAGTTTACAATGGTGCACTTTAACCGGTTATCTTTTCACCAATGGTTTCACAAATTTTCTTATGGCATGTATTGTTTTGATAAATCCCAATTGAAAATTTAAATCTTCGAGTTAGCTTCGATACCTGTTTTCTCCGAGCGGAGCTCGATCACCCGCTGGTTCAAAATAAAATAATAAATTTTTTATAAAGATATTCTTTATTATTTAAAATTCAGTGGGGCTGCAGCTGAAATTCTTTTCTTTTTTTTAACTAACGAATAATTGCTCCCTTATTTCTAAAATACTTCGTTAGAATCTTATATTTAACCATTTTTAAACAAAATTTGAAGTTACATATTTTAAATGTCATAATGCGAGAAAGCTGAAGCATATTTCATATAAAAGCTCGACAGAATCCCAAGACAAAACATATCTTTCGTCTATTACTTTATTTTTAATAAAGAATTTTGAAATCATATAGTTATTTTTTAAATCATTAAATCATTTTTTTTGTACTTTACAAAAAATTAACTTTAAAAAAAATCTATTTTTCATAAACAATAATTTTTAAAGATTCATATAGAATTTAAATTGACATTCTGAATGACAATAGAGATAAGTGTTCGCAAAATGGAGATTGAAGAGATGATGGCAATGAATTTAAAACTTCATCAAATTTAAAAGAGAGTAACGAATTTGACAACTGTCTTGTATCATCTAGTTAAATCTTGAAATAACTTTAAAGATGTCTCAAAACAATGTTTAAATGAAAGAGATATTTTTGCTTTCTAATATATGAAATGAACTAAGAAAAATTTATCATTATCGCGAACAAATTAGAGATTGAAATTTTGATTAATCTGTACTTTTCAGATCCCATTGGACCCGAATCAATATTTTAGAAGTCGTGCACGATAACTTAAAAAAAGTAGCAACCAAGATAAATGAATCACCATTTTAGCATCTAGAGTGTAAATCCTTGTTATATTTTAAATAAATCTGCCGAAAGGTGGATCATTTGTGGGTACATACATGCAAACGCGATAATTGAAAAAAGTAGCGAGAAAGACAAAATTTGGCGCATAGAAATGTGCAGATTTTATCAAATTTTGAACCAAGTCCCTAAAAGGATGACCATCTGTACATTCCGATGAATGTAAAAGGGACAACGTTTAAAACGAAAAGTTTTAGACTATTGGAATTTAATATGTAATCTTGCTATTAAAATTTTAGATCTGTATGAAAGTTTGATGTCAGATCTTTCGATAAAAAGGCATTCAATGTGCGTACTCTGTTTCCTTCACTGTGTTACTAAAACACAAAACGCTCATATGCGAGATTCTGAAAATAAAAATTGAAGCACTTAATTTTCATGGCTTTGCCCAAGTTCATCAAATTTATTTGGGGAGAGTAGGAATAACATCTTTAACACGCGAAAAAGTTTAATAATATTTTCAAGTTTAATATTAATCCAATTAGTTTAATATTAATAATGTCAAAAAATGTTTTAAATTGTTCATTCCCTTTTCTCTGTTCCTTGTAACATTTTCACTAACTCGGTTTCTGCTTATCTATTTGTTTATCTGTTCGACACGAGTTAATAACCAATTTTAAACTTTACAACGCTATATTTACGATGTGAAACGATAATGCAACATTGTTTTGCCTGTTCAGTGAACATTTTGTCATCAGGTTTAGTTTATCGGGAAATTAGTTTAAAATCGATTACAAAATTTTACATAATAGCAGAAAATAATTCCTTAAATGGCTTGAATTAAAAATTGTAGTATGCCAAGTTTTTAAAATAGACTAAAAATATAGAAAAAAATTCTCATAGCCAAGTACAGATTCATGATCCAATGTAAATTGCACAGAAAATTTGTGCTTCATAATTGTAAATATTCACAATCATAAACTGTCATGGAAATTTAAATATGTACATGAAATTAATACAGATATTGCAGTAATTGACAGTGAATTAGAGCAATTTTTATTGCTCATAAAAAATGGTAACAAAAAATTCTGTAATGTAATTGCATTGTGTTACAGACAATATTTTTTAGATTTTATTTTACTTTTTTACTTTGCTATAACAATCAGATCAACAGAAAGATCAATCTCTGCCTTAAAAGCCTATTGCAAATGTTCGGTGCTTGAAGAAAGATTAAATGGCACAACACACCTGAATGTGAAACAATTAAATAGCAATGGCACATCAAAATTAATCCAGGAATTTTTAAGAGGGAGATAAACATTCATTTTTATTTATATAGAAAATGGAAACACCAAAGAAGCTAAACAGAAAAGTAATATAACTTTTACATGCATAAATATATTTAACTATATACTATCCCTTAATGAAGCTTAAAATATCCCAACAAGCAAATAGATTCTTTCCATTTGAATATTTTATTAATTTATTTCTATAAGGGGAATGAGCTCATTTGATAATTTTTTTTAGAATTCTAAGTCTTCCCTATAGCCACCCAAGAGGATAGTTTTTAAGTTATATAGCTGTATTAGTTATAGTTTTAAGTTATTAGTTAAGTTATATATTGTCACCCCTATAAATACCCAGCAATATTGTTGCGATATCTGTATAGCATTCAGATAACTGAACAATATCTTATATTATATACTGTTATATTACCTGATTAATGATTTTAAATGCCGACAACTGACAAGGAATCTGAATTTAAACATTTGGAAAGGCGATATGCAATATTTTGTCAATAGCTCGACTGGTTGACAAAATAATGGTAATGACATATATAGTAACGATATTAATATTAAAGGCAATATCTTATTTTTATGATTTCATATATTAACATTTAATAATTTTATTTTGTTTTAAATACATTTGAAAAATAATAATTACTTTATATGGATTTGAAAAATGAATTTTAAAATACTTTTTCAAAATTAAGATTTGGCAGAAAGTGCTACAAATAAGCAGTGGTTTTATAATAAGTACAAAGCTAAACATTTATCTGCCATTCTCATGATTCTAACTACATAGCCGTATTTTAAAAAATGTTAATGCACCTTTAATAATATCTTTTAAAAGCTAATTAAAGATGTTTTTAATTAATGTAATATCTTATTCACAAATTCTACACTTATATAAAACAAGGTGGGATTTTTTTTTAACTTGTCATGCGAAAGGGCACAAATAAAAAAAAAAGTATGTTCTTTGTTATTCTTTGGAACTAAAGGTAACTAAAAGTCTTGACCTACTTTTGGCGGCGTCTCCGATGTGCTTAAATCAGCGCTTCAACCCCCTCTTCCCTGTCGTGCCCGATGAAGACTACATTTCTTTGTACTGCTTCACACCGGTTCGGCTTCAAAAATAATTCACCAGAATGCAACTCCGAGTTTCACCCCTTGAGTAAACAAGTAGAAAACTCTACATCGCTTGAAAATGAACTGGTTCAGCACTTTAACGTTAGGAAATCATCTTTCTGTCTTCGTAATGCCTTTCCTCATATACTTTAAATTTTGAAAATTATTATCAAGATTTTTTATTTTTACTTTCTCATAGGTGAAGTGAAAATTTTGTAACAAAAAATCCGAACTCGAGATTTTGGCGAATTTCCATGTTTTAGACATTCAAGCAACACATTTTTTTGCAATATGACAGTCTGTCTGTCTGTGACAAAAATAACTTAAAAACGCTTTGGGATTGGGGGACGAAATTTCGTATGTATTTTTAAGGCCAAATTTACTAATTTCTATCAAACTTTGAGCAAAATTTATTCAGCAAAAGTTCGTCTGACTGGCTGTTCGATAGAAGTTCACTGGCTAATCACTAAATGAAGAGAATACGAATAATATTTTGTTCATAGATCTAACATCTTACAGACGTTTTGAAATTTTGTGCCAAATTCGAGAAGGGTTTGGATATTTGTTGATTTGAACTTCCAGAAGTATTTAAAAGCCGTAACAGAAAAATGCGATGGCTTAATTATATCAAATTTGACGTGTAATTTTGTAATAGCTATACCTCATAGTCAAATTTTGGTTCCAATTGGTTTGGTAAAACGCATCTAAAATAACAATTTGTTTTTTGAAAACCATTAACCATATTCCGGAGATTAATCATTAAAAAACCACAAAAGGACCATTAAAGGACCACACGATAGATTCAACAAACATGTTAAATTCATGCTAACATTTGATGTTTCGATACTGTTATGAGCTAATGCTACATAAGGTATCCTCTGCCTTATTGAAGATCTACAATTTTTTTGCTGCAGATGATAGATAACATCTTTATTAGAGATTGTACGAGAACGTTTTTGGGAAACCACTGCTGCTTGTTATATTACATTTATCATATAAACAGCCTATGAATAAAATCCTTTACTTGCCATTAAGATTAGAACTTAAAATAAGTTCTAGGGAATTGCAAATGGGATATATTATTATTTAGTAATTACTGGATAAAATTACGGAAGTTGCGAGAAAAATATTCACTCCGAGTTTTATGACGAATTTGTCGTTCAACAGAAAGGATTTAAAGCATCGATTATGAGGGATCATATTTAAAGGATTAAATTGCTACTTTTAAATTACAAACAAATCATTTAATCACATGCTTAATTGAAAGACCATTTTTTTCTTTTAATTTTTTAATGCCTTTTATAGTTTTTTTAAAATTTGGTTTTAATTACAGATATTACCTTTATTTATGTCTTCATTCCCCTCCTCCCCTGTTTGTTTTTTCAAAATTATTTAAAAAGTCCATAACAGAATATCACTGGTTTAATGGCAGAAATGTGAAGCAAATTTAAAATTATATAGAGATGAATATATAAATATTAAAATTATATAGAGCTGATTCAGAGATAAAGCAACGGACGGAAAGCAGACAAACATAACTCATTTTTTTCTCTTTCATCGGAATCCTCAAGGAATGTTTAGTACTAGATTATCGTTACGTTTTTCCCCATGCAATAGATGGCGCTCACTTTGAGAGTTTGCGATTCAATCAATGTTACCGAAAACTTAATAACGTGAAGAAGGAGCAAAAACCTACTTTAAAAATTTAAACTACGCCATTTGGAAATAATTTTTATTTGTGTGTGTGTGCTGATACTGCTTATACAACGGCTTATTAAAGCAGTAAAAAAAAAGATAAAAGCATGACGGCTTAATAAATTTTTCATCAATACTATTTATTAAAAAATGAGTGTCTCAATTAAAAATAAAATAAATTATCAGTTTTAAATATCAAATTTTACAATAATCATTGTGATGGATTTTTCATAGAAAGTCAAGCGCTGAAGTATTTTTTAAATTAGCTATTTTAGTCATAATAACTGTATAGCAGCTTTTGCCTTTCTCCTCCAAGATTTCCGCTTATTTTTGCAAGGTTTTCGCCCTAAAATATAAATATGATAGAAGTTCAGCAGTTGTAATACATGCAACACTAAATTAATTTATTACTACGAGTATTTCCTTTATAAAAAGAGCGATTTAATGTGATCATGCCTATAAAATTGACGATAAATCATTAAATTTTATTTTGTGAAAACATCACATACGATTATCTTTTATAGATACTTTTATTAGTTTAATATTGAAAGAAGAACGCGTTTTCATCCTACACTTTCAAAACTGAAAAAGGCTGCAAAATTTTGCCACATTGAAGTAGAGAAAAGAGAAAATAAAGAAATAATTAAAGAGTAAAATTTAATTTGGGAAGAATTATGAATTTAAATGCAACAAATTTGCTTTAAAATTAATTTTTCTTAGTAGAATATAAACATTTCTTACTGTCCTGAATTCTATCAAGAGTTTTTAAAAGTAAACATACGATATTAATATCCATGGTTATTAAAGACTTCTTTCATTTGAAAACTGAATATGGTTCACTCACGAAGTTATTGTTGATGTAATTACAACATCTAAATTCAAATTAATAGCAATACTGCATGTAAAATAATCTAAACCATATTAATCACTAAATTAGCGTCAAACATTATCTAATTAGCTGCTCAGCGTTATAATCGATTGCCATTTTTCCGAGAACTGTCAAACGTGTTTACCTTTCCCTGATTTCAAACTTGGTAAAAGACTGTTTTTGACACGACAGTCACTCTTATAGTATTCGTGGACTGAATGATACGAAAACAATCGTGGAACACAAAGAAATGAGAGTATTTTTAACAGCTAAGCTGATTCAGCGGTGGAAAACAACAGTCGCTGGCTCGGTTACTTCTGGCTGCTCGCTCCTTTAGACTTAATTTTCATCAAGAATCTGAATTATGAGTAGACTGAGAGAGCATGACGAGAACACTTCTTTGTACATAATTAATTTGGAATACAATAAACAGAATATCCTTAGTTTAAGTATCTATACTTATAATAAAGACAAATGTATATGTGTGTGTATGTAGTGGTACATACCACCCAAATCCTTTTACTTATAGCTGCCAAAATTTGACACATGTATACGTTGGAAAATAAAAATCTGCATCTCAGGTCGATTGTTTTGAAATTTTAATCAGAATTTTAATTAATTAAAAATAAGGCAGAATTTCCCCGTTTTTCCGTCATAAGTCTCAAAATGCCAGTGCACAAAAAATTTACATCATTTCAAAATTTAAAAAAAAACGTTCTTATTATAATATCAATTTAATAATCGTGATGTTTTTTGCTGATTTTTGTCTTTTTTGCGTAATTGCTAGTCGAATAACATTATTACCCGGTACATTAAAAACACTGTTAAATTCAAACTGTTTCCATTGTTTCATCGAATACTGAATAGCATGAGTTTTCACCATTGTTGAAAGTGTTTATGAAGTTACTTCTAAATAGAAACACTGAAGTTAATCTGAATTCAAATTTAACCATCATTCCTGCCAAAACAACTGGCTGTCTGAGGCAGCTAGTTAAAATATTTTGAAATGAGAATTTATCTAATACTATAATACGAGGAATGGTTGCCAAGTCGAAAATCGCCCCAGAATTAATTAACTCCGGTAAACTTGGGGGTTTGGGGTTTTTGGCCACGGGGAATCGATTGGCGCCGGTTTTGAAGCTCTACGGTTGAGCAGTTCGGAGTTACAGATAGGATATTTTCAAACTTCATTGGTTCGCCATAATGGCTAATAGGTTTCAAGCGGTAACGTGCTGCCATCTATAGCCAATATGGCGAACTAATAAAGTTTCCAGAAGAAGATCCGGAACTGATCTCGAAATGGATGATCCATAACCCGTGTGGTGATATGAATCCAAGCGCTCCGTGCATGGTCAGCAAACATGGAAGAGACCAGTGCAGATTTCCAATGGAGCATAAAGACATGACATCGCTGGTGGACGATGAAAAGCCGAGTTTAACCGGTTATCTTTTCATCAATGATTTCACAAATTTTCTTATGGCATGTATTGTTTTGATAAATCACAATTGAAAATTTAAATCTTCGAGTTAGCTTCGATACCTGTTTTCTCCGAGTGGAGCTCGGTCACCCGCTGGTAATGGAAGAAAATGACGAATGTCAATAATTTGTCAATCAATCATAGAAATTTGAAAATTTTCTTCGTTCATATCTTTTTTGAACCTGAAACTTTTTATCGTGCAAAACTTTTTTTGAACTAGATAGAGTACGCAGCTTGAAGTTTTATCAAACTAAGAAGACTCAGGAAGAATACTGGCTCAGAGACAAAAATGATAAATTTACAAATATATGAATATAATCTTTTAAACTACGAAATACAAAAGAATATAATTTTGAAAACTATAGAACATGCTCTAAATATATATGAAATGCTCTATTTTCAAATTTATTTATCATGATGAATTTGAAAACATTCATTTTTTAAGAAACAGCTGATGTTAGAATAAATATTATGGTTTTAATCTAAAAACAGGCAGCTGTTTCTATAGTCATTGTATGTTGTCTGTTCCAGAATCAGCTCTTATCACAGGGCTGTAGAAGAGAGTCCTGATTTCATAGATTTTTTTTCTGCACCACTAACTATAAATATAGTTAAATGAAAATAATAATGCTTCTTCCTTTTCTCCGCAGAGGGATGAATCGCGAGTGAAACCGAAAAGAAGAATATTAAATTTAAAACGAATAAGTAAAACAAATCTAAATTAATCTGCAATCGAATTTTCAACAAAAACATGATATAAATACATATTTTCGTTACATTTTCAATTAAATACCTTGAATTTATTGATTGTCAGAAAATGTCCAAGCCAGTGCACATTTATCCAAATATATACCAACAACTATTTTATCAGCAGTCAAAACATCAGCACTATTTTAAGTAATTCATTTGTAAAATATTCAATCGATACAAATAAAAATGAATGTTTGTATGTTTCTTATGCGTTGCCTTTCCGCTCATCCGATTGCGATAAAACTTTGACAACATATTGCTTGCACTTATGGGATGGCATAATAAGTTTATCTGATGTCTAAAAATATTTTCTTACATGTATCTATTTACCACATCTATTAACCAAGGATTACTGTCAATAAAACTCTCCAAGGAGACACAACAAGCTCAGTAAGTTTAGTTTAGTTATATTAACGTCCCTTTTAATGCAACACGAGGGTTATTTTTGGGATGGACCTCGTCATTTTGAACCACGGTCAGATGACGAGGATAACACCTGAACTGGCAACCCCCTCCACACCAAAGGGCGGACGTTTGGCCTGACAGATTTAATGTGCAAGAGATCCCCTCACACGACGGTTCTTCGGTGGAATCGAGTCTCGAACCTGAAACCCTCCGGTTCCGAAGCCGAGACCTTACAACCAGGCCACCACGGCTCCAACAGGCTCAGTAAAGATACTAAATTCAAGATAGGAATTAATATTTCGTAGCTGTTGTACGTAAATGCTATGTGAGCTGTTCTCTGAGGTAACAACATTATTAGAGACTATGGGAGAAAGTTTTAGGGGAACCAATCCAATAAAATTAAAATTTTAATTAAAATTTTAGCTTTATTTGCAGTTTTTTCCCGAAATATTAGAGTACACAAATTTTTGCATCATTTTAACTTTAAAAAAAAAATTTAATTTAACTGTATCAACAAATTCATGGCATAAATAAATATGTTTTCTGTGTGTAATCAATTTTGAAAGAAAATATTTTAATCACGTTTCCTAACAACAATCCTGAGAATTCTGAACGAATAGTAAATATATACTAGTTTCTTCCCTTACAATTCTCAAAAAACACCTAACATTACAATTCTAAATGAATAAATCTATTATATTAAAAATGAATTGCTGTTTGCTCGTACTTCATGCGCTGCTGTATTATTCAACCGATTTCTATGTAACTTCGTCAACTCATTGCTTGCACCTACATGAAAGTTAAAGGCAGAGTATAGTTAGCACATTTATAATATAAAAATAAATTTCTGCTAATTTGTATTCTATGCGCTGCAGTAGGGTTTGCGATGCAACTTGGTAAAACTTATTGCTGGGACTACCAAGGTTATATTTTAAAATTGATAATTTCAAAAGTCAAACAAGCACAATCCATCGGAATTAATCGCACATATATCAAACAAAATAGAACTATTAAGATAAACATTAATGTCTAGTCTTCTACGAGGATGTTGCCATTCAGCGTGCTCACTATTTTGTCTGTAGCAAACTGCGCATTCTATTCAGAGTTGATCTTACACACACAAAATAAAATTATTATCGATGCAGCTAAAGGTAAGATATATTGGGTCGTTCCGAAAGTCATTTCGTATTTTTGTGTCAAAATGAAAAGAAATTTTCGTTTAATGAATAAATTATTTATTAAATTATAAAATTGCCATTCTGGTCTAATACCTTTTGCCATTCTGGTCTAATACCTTTTGGAAGTAACATGATTACACGCTCATAAAAGTTTTGGTCTTTGCTGTAAAAAAAAACTGATCGAGGTGGTTTTTGGCCTCCTCATTTGAAGGAAAAATTTTGCAAATCAGTTCTGGTACTGATGTACTGTTAACACATCTTCTCCACACATATTGGCTAATTTATTTCTGGCTTGAACAGCATTTTTACCTTTTATAGCAAAAAAGAAAAAATGACGAAAATGCTGTTTATTGCTCTCCATATTTAAAAGGGCACCATCCAAAAACTACTGCGAAGAATCAGCTGCACTTTTTCACACTCAAGCCTTGCTATATCAGCTCTTAAAACATAAAATGATTTTGCGGTTTAAGTATGAAATTGGGTGCGAAAAATGCAATTAAATCCTTTGTCAGGAAAAAACGAAATTACTTTCCGAACAACCTAATATATAATGGAAGTAAATTTCTCAATTATTTTACTAATTATTAACTTAATTTACAAACGACATTTCTATTATACAAATGTGTATCGTGCTGACTACTTAGACAAAAAACAAAAACAAAAATACGTTCTCTAACATTCGTCACTTTATTATGTGATCAAACAGCGCAACATCTAGAAATTAGTCAAATTGAGCTTTATAAATGAGAAGCGACAAGACAGAAATTAAGAAGACTATCAAAAATTGCAAATTCAAGTGTTTCAGACTCTCAAGACCAACATGATTCAAGAACCGAAAGACGAGGTTTAAATGCAACCTGATCACGAGTATCAATATAAAATAAAATAATATGAGACAAGAAGCATTACAACTATCTTTAAAGGAAAGTGAGTTTTAGACGATGTGCTCACTCCACGCATTTCTATTATTTCCCCTAACATTCCTTTTGATTTCAAACGACTGCAGTTCCTAATTCAACTTGCATTCTCAATGACCATCAACAAGGCGCAAGGTCAATCACGTAGACTGAACCTAAAAAATTCCATATTTTTCACATAAACAGTTCTATGCTGGATGCTACCAGTCGGACAGCCAAGAAATGTGTTTGTTTCTGCTGATGACAGAAAAACTTAAAAAAAAAATGCCTGCCCTAAAGCTCTTGAATAATAAAATAAATAAAAAGAATAAATATTATTTACACTTCTCATTTATATATCTTTCAATTTCAATGAATGTATTCATTTCCGATACGAAAATAAAGGTTACTCTTTCTGTCATTCCTAATCAAACAAGACAGCTATTTTAAATTTCGAACTTTCATACGATATTTCCAAAATTATGTTTTCTGCGGCAGTAACGCGCCGGGTATCAACTAATATTATATAATCAGCCTTAGAAATTTTCAGAGATAATTTATTTTACCTATCATATTGGTGATAATATTACAAGAAGAACACTAACTCACGGTTTCTATTGTTTCAAAGCACGAGTTGCTAAGCTATGAGTTTTCTTTAGGATATAAAAATGCTACCTTCTATCTTATTTATTCACTAAGAGAGTTCGCCTACAAATAAATAATGGCTCGTTTTATTTTTTGATTTAAATTTTTTATAGAAGTCTGAAGGTTTTTTGTAATGAAGCTGCAATTAACAGGTATTTTGCCTCTAATATCAAAGTTATCGAAATCTCTGGGTAAATAACCCTCCAAAAATATCGTTTTCGAAATAGTGATTGCAAGCGGTGCTATAACTTGCAATACTAATAAATGAACCACCACACCTAAAACTGTACTAGTTAATAACAATCAAGACAGAAAGCCATGTATTCCATAACTACTTCTACAGACTTACTGGCACCCTAGTAGGTCTGTAGAAGTGCTAGTAACAGAATTAATAATAAAAACTCGGCAAAATCGATAAATAAATATCTTAGCATTCTTCTCATACTGAGTATCAGTCGAGCGAACATTTGATTAAAAAGGAAAAAAAATCCCTTTAATCTAAAATATTTATTCATAAAAAAGGTACTAAGCTCAAACTGGGTAAAATTCTGAAGTTTTAAGCCAAACCAAAACCAAAAGTTTTATTATATGATGGAGATAATCTCGAATCTTAATCCCATTACCTTTTTCAAATTTTTTTTTTCCAATTTCAGCAACTTTAAGAAAGAGTATTCTCATAAAATTTTTCGATAACCTCTTAGAGGGCTTGTTGATATAATGGGCGGTTTCAAGAAATTATAAGTAAAAAAAAAAATATATCACTTTCTTACGGAGTATATTCAAATGGAAGCTTTGAAAATAACTTTAACTGTTGAAACTTAACTTTCTAAATGTCATTTCCATTCTTTCTCGTTAAGGGAAAAATACTATTTTATCACTATTTTTAAGCAAATTTCTTAGTTTAATCCCCTGTGTTTAGATTACAAGAAGCCACTGTGTTAGCATTACACTTCTTAGATAAAATAGAATGTTTTCACCGCTTAATTTTTTGATAAATTGCTTTCAATGATTAACTATCAAAATTTTTCACATTTTCTTAGATAGTATTATTGGTTGAATTAAGCAGACATTTTTAGCCAGAAAGATCTTTCTAAGAAAATGACAATATGATAAAAATAAATTTTGAGTTTCACTTGGAATTTTCCTCAAAAGATAAATGCTTCTTTAAAAATAAAATTGAAAAAGTTATTTCATAATCTTAGATTTCGTTAACTTATGGAGCATGAATTTAATCTACTTTCAATTTATATAGCATTTCTTTCATGCGATCTTAACTCTACTGGATCAAATTATCTCTTCATGTACACTTAGGTTTGAACATCATGTAAATAAAAATTGTGAATTTTATCTATGTTCATAGTAAATCTATTACAAATAAATGTTCATTACGGATTTTTTTGGTTTAAAAAATAAATTTCAAATTATTTGAATAATTTTTATTTTATTTCAGGATTGCTGATAACATGCTCTGATACATCCTTCAGTTGCTCAAATAATAAACAGTACGGATATGTTGATGACTTTAAATTAAACTCGGAATGGAATCATTTGATTAGAGTGACTCTAAGATCTTGCTTACGAAGAATGATGAAAAATATCCTTTTCCTAGTTATTGTATCTGCAGTTCTCGAACTAGAACGAGAAAGGTATCGTTGATGTAGATGAATTATGTAACCACCGTCTTCCAAGTTAGCCAAAGGCAGCTTTGGAACAGACTTCATAATTTTAAAATTGAGTTATATGATGTGCAGGATATACCTTAACCTACACCCTGATCCTCCAAAATATAATATTACTTCCGTAAAAAGATTTTTCTCCATCTCTTCTGACAGACCACATAGTCGATTGTTCATAGGATCGATCTCGAATCCAAGGTCGCTGTTGGATCTGCACTCTCTAATTCTTAATAGATCCTAATAGTTTTCAAATTTTATGAGCCAACGGGCAGCGGTGGCCTGGTAGTAAGGTCTTGGTTTCGGAACCAGAAGGTTTCAGGTTCAAGACTTTATTCCACCGAAGAACCGTCGTGTGAGGGAGTGTCTTGCACGTTAAATCTGTCAAGTCAAACGTCCTCCAGCCGGTGTGGAGAGGGAAGTGCCTGTTCAGGTGTTGTCCTCGTCATCTGACCGTGTTTCTAGATGACGAGGTCCGTCCCAAAATAGCCTAAGTGTTGCTTTACATTGGGGCATTAATATACTAAACTAAACCAAACCAAACCCTTATGAGTCAAATAGAACCACAGGTAAAGGTTTAAACATTTCAAAAGCGGTCAACAGTGTTTTTCTTTCAAATTTGGCTCTTGGTTCATTAAACTTATTTCAGATATGAACTCAATACGCAAAAAATCTGCTTCGAATTTTCGTATCTTGGTTACCAATAAGGAAAAAAATTGTGAAAATGAAATATCAGGAGCGGCAATGAAAATGACGTGTGTTTTATTTGATAGATGCTAAAATTTACTGTGAAGTACGCTTAAACTGTATTTTTTAAATTGAATAAAAAAAAGAAACAAAATTATGCGATAACAATTGTTATCGTTGAAAAGATGTTGCTTTGAAATTTTAGATGATATAAGAAGCATTTTTGTGATCCTAATATAATTGGAAATTTTACCGGATTTTTAATTATTTAAAGTTATAAATACAATTTGAAAAAACTCTATGAAGTGCTCCTTCTTTTTCATCAAAGTATGTATGTGGCAATTGTAAATCAAACTGCCTGAGCAATCGAACATCAACATAGTTACATGCATTTATATTTATTATTATTAGCGCATATTTTTGATTAGGAAATATAACATTTATTTTTTATATGCTGTGAATAATTGTGAATTTTAAAGAATTTTACACAGTAAGACTTCCAGATTGTTTTTGGTTTTTGGAAGCTAGAAGTTGTCAGAGGCCCCGTAAGCCTGTGAAAACACAAAATGAAAACGTTAACGGTCAGAATAAACCTCATCATGAATGTCACATAACTGCAACAACATCTTCAGAGCACTGCTATTATGAGATTTCTGATTCAAATTCTTGAAAATCGACTCCAAAATGCGGGTTTGTATGTTCGCAAACTTACGACTTGTGTTTCGTTAACAGTAGTTTATCGTGCTGCCTGCAAAAGGAGGGCACATCTCATTTGGGGACGAAGCAATTGACTCTACACAGATGAGTCCAGTTATAGTGTACAACCTGACAATAGGCAGATTATCATAAGAGAACCTAGATCCCAAAATAATCTTGCAACTACGGAAAAAAATGTATGATTTGGTGGGGGTAGATCTTGTCGCAGTTCCTGATTATAACTGTATAGTACGTGAGGTATTCGTAAATTCACATTCCATGTGGTTTGTGATAAATGGAGAGCGCGAATCACAGAATGCCGTTCGTCAGATATTCAGCATAGATAGCTGATAGAAATCCTCATTTGGAAACCAGTATAACTGCGAAATGACTCCGCTAGTGAAAGATTTCGTAAATTATATAATCAAAATGAGATGGATGCTGCAGACGCCTTACGTGTTTTAAGACGAAATCATTCCCACATATATTCTCGCAAGGTCTGTATGATTCAATAAAAAAATTCGAAGAAACTGGCGGCGTGATATACCACGATTCGGAAGAGTAACGGTTCCTTAGGTCTCTTTTAAGGAACTACGTCACATTATGACTTCGGGACACACGTAAATTGCAAGCGATGCAATTCGGAAGTTGGGATGTACCGAAAATAACGATTTTAAAGCTATTGAACTGTGTTCTCCGCACGTTTCCATACCGATTCAAGCACGACTCAGATATCTTAAACTTAAGGTGTACAGACGCAATTCGAAAATTGTGCTATATTTGAAAGATTTTATCAAAGGTGAGATGACAAAGATCCCTCACATTATGTTATATTCGGCTTTATTGCTCACGGTCCCCCGAAGATATAGCTCAGTTACCTATGTTTAATTTAGTTATATTCTCCTATTAAAGCAACATTAGGACTATTTTGAGAAGACCGCGTAATTCTGAACAGCGGTCAGATGACGTGGACAACACCCGAGCACCACATCAGCGGGATTAACGTGCACCAGACCCACGTGCACGGTGGTTCTTCTGTGGAATTGGGTCTGGAACATGAAACCCTTCAGTTCCGAAGCCCAGACCATTAGGCTACCGCAGCCTCTGTTCCCTCTGATGGTACCCATGGAAGTGTGTTATCCAAATAAGAGTTTTCTTTTCTCGATGATTAGCGTCTTGACTGTCATATGCAAATCGTTTACGATCGTGCGATCTCGATTACGACTTTTTTTTCGTTCGCAGAGCTGTTTTTGTGTATGTATATAGCGTCTTATTTAATGATATAAGCAATGTTTCAACGCTATTTAACATTTTTCTGAACATTTTGCGAAAGGAAAATCTTTGGCATTATCATTCGAAAATTCCAAGTTTCTTCGTTTATAGGTTCCAGGTTTCTGTACCTATAAACGAAGCCATGAGCGCCATTTGGTTGTCGTTCACAGAATAACAAGCTGATACCTTTGATATCGATTGCATACATCGGCCGTTATAGGCTCATATATGGGCAAGGGTTTTTTTTCTTTCTTTTACTACCACTCTGTATATGTGTAGTTTTCGTAGGAAGAAATCTCGCATGGCCGATATATTCTTACCAAACAAGGAAAACCGTGATTAATTCTTTCTTTAAATTTGTCATCGCTTAAAAAGTAATAAAAACATTTTGGATTAAATTTAGAGCTTTGTATGAATATAGTTTTAAAAAATAACCTGAATGAAATGCAGAAATGTTAATGATTTAGTTTAGGTGTTTTCGGAATTTCATTTAGATTATTTATCGTAAAATATAATGATGAGCACAATAACTTCAAGTGGAAGGATCCCTCTGGTAGTATGTTCGATGGAAAAATGCCAAATCAAAGGTAAGGCTCCGGAAGATGAACATCTAATTCCTTTGGATTGCCAAAGGAGTGAAACGCTGGGTTGAAAGAATATTCCATTCATTTAAAAGAATTAGAATTGGACGTTTATTATTTTTTTTTCATGATTTCTTTGAATTTCAATTATGGTTTTGAACTGAACAAAATTTGGTGGATAAAAATGAACTTTGTTTCTGCAAAATAACACATTTTGATCTTCTTGGCAAATTTCACAAGAGAAGGGGGGCACTTTAACTTCGAAAGAATTATGAGCGAATAAATTACTTCGTCTCAGTATAAATAGTAATTGAAATATTATTTTCTAATATTTAACGCAGTTTATTGATTTATACCATTATGATATATTTTATTTTTGTGTTTTAACAATATTAACCTAATATACCACTTTTCCAAAAAATATCGCTTTCGGACATTTTAAATTTATTCGGATTAAAAAATATATTTTCCTTTATCTAAATTTTTGAAATAAAACTTAGAAGTCATTATCAAATAGTAACTATTTAATTCCCTTACCAACTAATTCCCACTATTTTTAGTTTTTTGTATATTAATAATTTTTTATAATATTAGTAATTGTATATTAATAATTTGTTTTGGCATGTTTGAAATTTCTTTTTTGGGTTAGTATTCTGAATATTATGTATTACGTTCCTTTTCTAACTTCACATTAATATATTTTTTCGTAAAATTTTTGCTACTCATAATTAGCGTTATGCTCATTTGTTAAGTTCATCTTCTTCATGCCTTTTTTTCAATTGACCGGTAATTGGAGAGTCATCATGTGCTATTATGCAAATTAAAATACTCCTTCCCAAATAAAATTCATAAATTTTGAATTATTAACAATAATATTTTATACATCTATAACCTCAAATTCTAAAATTTTAACTATTTTAAAATTTAATTATGAAATAAAAAGACGAGTAAAATATTTTAGGAAACTTTATGTTAGAAGAGGCTC
Source organism: Argiope trifasciata (assembly GCA_026543055.1). Classification (NCBI taxonomy): domain Eukaryota; kingdom Metazoa; phylum Arthropoda; class Arachnida; order Araneae; family Araneidae; genus Argiope; species Argiope trifasciata. The sequence goes on along the minus strand of JAPMOQ010006428.1, from coordinate 1,900,050 downwards.
GAAGGAATCGAAACAATTTATGAAAATCATTATTATAAGTAGAATTGAAGACAACAAACAGAATAACTAATTTTCTTAAAGCAGTTTGCTCCTTGATGAAAATTTGTCCTTAAATAAGAGTAAATATTTTCAATGACATAAGGAAATATAATTGTCAGCTAATTGGATAAATTGTAAAAATGGATATAAACTCTGTAAATCTTTTGTTGCTGTGAAATTTAGTTAAATATTTTTAACTGTAAGTTTTTTCTACGGAACAAAAATCCTATCATAGAGGGCAAATTAAATTAAAGGGTTTTTTTTTGTGATGCATAAGGGATTTTTATAAAGTTAAGCAACGGAACATGGGAGGTTTAAGTAACTTTTTATGAAAATTCGTCTGATGTTGAATATTTTATTTCTTCCCCCTCTTCTAATTATTTTATAGAAATGATTTCCGACATAAGACGAATATGATTATTGAAATGTATTTTTCATTTTATTATAGGTTATCAAATTGAAGACATATGAAACTTTTATTTTTTTGTAAAAAATGAAGTACAGCGTTAATAAATAAATTAGTTTCTACATTATATCCCGTCATCGTTTGAAAAATAGAGTGACTAAATGTACATGTTTAGACCTTAAGTGTAAAATATTTATCATTTTTTAAATTAGTAATATCTCCCAGTAAAATAAAACTTGAGAATAAACAAATATTGAAGCTTTATTCACATCTCAAAAAAATCTTCAAATGATTTTTTAAAAGAATAATAACATGTTTTAGCACGGAAATTCGTCTTATAAAGTATTCTATAGATAATATTTGCAATTATACAGCCAATTATTTCTTATTTCTCTTCATAAAACTTTCAAACGACAAAAAACATTCTTATTTAATTAAAGCTTAATTGAAATATATATTTGAAATGATTATCTGGATTGAATTGTCAATATGCATTTCTTCACCTTTTTTACCTCTTTTTTCTTTTCGATTTGGGAAAATAATGGTATGCGAATAAAAAGTTGTTTCGATCAACTGCATATTTTCTGTTATCACTGTATTCTTATGATGTAGCAATTGTCCTGAAATTAAATTTTGATCTTCTGCTATTCTTTATATTTGAATTTTATTTGAAAATTCATTCGAATTATGATAACAATTGTTGCAAAAAAAAAAAAACCACTGTAGTAAACCTTGTGATAAAAAGTCATGCTCATCTTGATTTAAAATATTACTTTCTTATTTTTGTCATTTTTTGCCTTCTAACTTCATTTGAATTGTTAAAAATTTAAGACTTAAAAAAATTTTACGACTGTAAAATTAGTTTTATTTTGCGGCTTTGTCTGGGATAAATTCAAGCTCATTTTTTAATGTATTATAGTTAGATTTTCAATTTCGTTTTTTTAACACTCTATATTTGCCATCTAGAAGTACATAGGGAGTGCAAACATTTGAATTATTGTTTTTAATTAGTTCAAATAAATATTTTTTATTTAATAATTCATCATAATCTTTTCCTTTATTTAATTAAATATCTTAGAGCTAATTATTTAATTATTAATAGCATTGTTGACATAGAAATGAATATCAGAACAGCTTGTGGAACATTCCTCTTTTTAAATGAGTTATTGTAATAGACAGACAAATCCGTGTAGTTTATGTTCCTTACTGCAGTTTTTTTCGCGCCTTTATAATAAAAGTATTAATTAAAATGCTCAAATGCTACTGGAATGATGTTACTTTAGGATCTGTTTTTGAATCATAAATTTAAATGCCTTTTGAATTATAATTGCTTTTAAATTATAATTAATGGATTGAAACGAATGTTCCTGTCAAAAATAAGCATTTGATCTTAAAAATAGCATTGATTTCAGGATTAACTTTAAATGCTGCATATTTGTGGGTACGAGAATATGAATTTGATGGGACCATCATTTCGCCAACCAATGCATTGCGGAAACAAATGCCTCTCGCGATGGTCGAGCTAAGGATAGCAACCAGACAGGCGATACTAAAGACTGCTTAAATTTAGATCACACTTACGTCAGACAAAAGTATGCCAATCCAAGCGAACTTCTACATTGTGGCTCTCAGATAAAAGTTAAAATGAATACTTACCTCAACAGTCAGTTTCTGAGCTACAGCCAGCCGCAAGTCTTCTTTTTTCATATGAATGAGAAAAAACAGAAGGCCTGTGAAAACGAGAAAAACATTTAAGAAAAATAGCGGTGATAGCGGTTTTTCTTTTTTCTTTTCATTTTTTTTTTTTTTTTTTTTTTTTTTTGGCAGAGCATCTCCTAAATAATGTGTTAGATTGAGTAACTGAATAAAGGATACTTGATTGGATTTTTAAAAAAATGTAATATTGAAAATAGTTTAAATTTCCATTTCAAAACATCAATTTATTAACTTTCATATTTCAGCGGGTTATTTGTTACTGCTTTTAATGCTAATTTTAGTCTTTGAGTCAGCAATATTTCTTTCAATTGCTAACTTGCTTCAATTCTTTATAGATAATCGGTGTATCCACAAAATTTCTTTGGAAGTTATAAAAATGAAACTATTATTTTAAAGAATAAGAATTTGTAAAATTGATTTACCAAAGGCTACTTTCTTCTTATTTAAATCTCTCTTAATAACCCCCCGCTCTCTCTTTCGCTTTCTCTAATATAATTTTTTTCTTGTTATAGATATACATCAAGAAAAAATTATTATAGAGTAATAAAATTTGAACATTTGTCTAGTTAAATGTTTAAATAAATAAGTTTTCAAAATCACAGGGTTGAAGATTTAAGTTCAAGAAAATTGTATTTCAAATGTGAAATGCTGTTACATTAATAGCCGCTGTAACCTGCAGAATTTTGAATGCTAGTCAGCAAGCGTTTGATTCTTACACGACTCGCTATTTTTTGCAATCTGTTTTACAGATTCACTTGTGCAAAAATATAAGCGAGATATAAATTCGAAAAATGTGGATAGGCCTTCACCTATTAAAACTAAATTTTACTGAAATCATTTGCAATATAAAAAAGCGACACCCCCTTCTATGTATTTTTGAAGAAAAATGCGTTTTTAAATTACTTTCAATCAAATGAAATATTCTATGATAGCCCACTTTTGTAAAATTTCTTAGATTTTTCAGAAATGAGAGTTAAAATAATTTTTTTTAAAATTATTAAAATAATTTTTTATCTTCTATGTAGGTTTTAGAAAGATTTATAAGTACAAACAGGTAACTATTTTTTAAAATCAAATAAAAAAAGAGTACAAATAAAAATCTTCGGAATAGAATGCCAAAAAAATAATGCAGAATGAAAAATGGATTTTCAAATAAATAAATGTAAACTTTCTGCCCAACTGAAAAAAACTCTGCATAATATGATTCTTTAAATAAATTTATTCAGTATATTTGAAATGTAAGTAAACTCCCCATGTCTATTTATATCATAACTAATTGAACATGAAAGACGTTACTCGTTATATGATGAATACCAGCTTAATGAAACCATATAGAGGTATGAAGAAGGAGCCAAACAGGCAAAAAATATTTCATACATTTAAATATTTGTTTGTTTGACAAAACGCAAATAAAATATCGAAACCAGAAATTGTGAATTCAGATATGTTTTTTTTAATAGAAAACTATGAAATTAGAATCCTGGCTTTCGGAACGATGCAGTTGAAATACAATACAAATTCATGATTCAGTAGGCTCCCTCTCTAAACTAATTAATGATCAATTTAAATCAGGAAGTAAAATCGTGCCATCGACCAAAATAATATTCTAAATAATATTCGTTATTTTGAATTAAAAAATCATTTAACAGAAAGATTTTCATTTGAAATAAGTGCAGCGAAAAATACTCCTTTTTAAATTTTTTTAAACCATAAAATGTTAAAGAAAGAAAGCCGTATTAAATTTAAAATGATTCTATATGAATTCATATGCTTCAAAAGATAAAGCTAATTTCTATGAAATTAAAATTCTAATAATTCATGCAATCTATGCATGAAATGATTTCTAGGCAACCCGAAATAAAAAAATGAATAATTTTTTAGGTTGATCAGTTTAGGCCGTGAAGACATATTATGTAAATAGGATTCATTTTAGTTTCTCCCAGTCCTTTTTGTCATTTTTTTACTGAAAGTACACATAGAAGAATAATAAAAGATTTTTCAAATGACAATCGGCTACATTCTTAAAAATTTAGTTTAACGTTGGAGAGCTAAATGTAACGGTATTTTCTGTCTCTATCTTCGTTAGTACTAGGGAAGACTTTGGTGGTCCTTAATCCAAACAATATCCAATGTCTGTATTTTAAATTTATTCTTTAAGTCCTTTAGCAAACTTAAATGTCTTTCGAAAAAAATTTCAAGAAATTTTGTTAGAGGTAGGAATTTAAAAAAAAAACAATAGTTGTCTGTTCTTATTGATGATGTATGGCTTCTGCCATTATCAGAAAAAGAGACAATGAGCAAACTTTGATACTTCCGACACTGTGATCAAGACTTAACATTGCAATGATTTGTGTGCTGATTTCGTGGTTGTAAGTACGATGGATAACATTCATAGTCTGAAGACTTCGACGCGTATAATTATTAAAATAATTCAGTTCTGTTTGTAGCATTTCTATCAAAATTGTTATATCTAGCAAGTGGTTAATATACGTGTTTAAAACTGTCTAAACGACACAATTTTATGAATAACATTAATATTAGAAGTCACAAGTAGTATAGCATATACAAGGGCAAGTAAAGTATAATATCAAAAAAAGAATTAAAGCGCTTCAATAATCCGTTGCTTGAAACGATACGAACTTCGTATGTCGTTATTTATTCAAATTAGTTAATGGGCCCTTAATAATTAATATGTACGCTATGACGTACTATAATCAATATGCACTCAACAACATAAAAATATGTACTCTATTAAAGCTTTGTTATATACTTCATCTGTTGTATCTTCTTTTTTCCAACTAATTCACTTAGACCTACTTCACCACGGCTGCTACTTTGTTGCAATAACGATTTATTTCTATATGCGTGACTTACCCGCTATATCTGTCCAAATACTTCAAAATCATTTGAATTTGAGCTAATTCGATTAAAATGATGTTGCCTCGGTGACCTGGTGGCAAGGCTTCTTAACCGGAGGTTCGAGGGCCGATTTCACCGAAAACCTGCCGTGTAAGCGGGTTCTGGTGAACGTTAAATCCGTCGGGGGCCAAACGCCCTCCCGTTGGTGTGGAAGTTTGGAGAGGGGGGTGCCAGCTGAAGAGTCGTCCTCGTCATCTAACCGTGGTTCAAAATGACGAGGTCCATCGCAAAATATCCCTTAATGTTGCTTTAAAACGGGATGTTAATATAACTAAACTAAACTAAAAACAAACAAAATCAAAATTAAAATAATGTTTAACTCAGTTGAATAAATGTATTCAAAAATAATTAACTTGGTGTTTCAAAAGTGAAAAAATATCACAATCAAATAAACAACTTACATTCACTAGCTGATACTACAAGATATTCCGGCCCACGGCAGCAAATATCTGTAAAATAATATATTAATTTTCATGTACTTTGTTAAAGAATAAAAGGCAGAATTGGTACGATAATCATTTTAAAGAGACACAGAATCTTTATGCAATACGCATTTACTATAGTAATACATATTATATTGTAAAATTATCATCATATTAATTATCATTATCATTACATTAAATCATTTACATTTTTTACCACTATTGCACAGTTATAAATATATAGTATAATAATAATATTTTCTTAATTTATATTATCATAATACATACATGTAAAATTAGTTAATATATATAAGAATGTTTAAAGCGCCCTCAAAAATGCAAAGTAATTAAAATTTTGAATGAAAAAAAAACCCTTCAAAATTAAAAACATCCATTTCTTTCTAATATTTCTTATCAATATGTACAAAGAAAAAGCATTATAATCTACATCAAATTCAAAATTTTGGTTTAATCTACATCAAATTCAAAATTTTGGTTTATCTCCAAATTTTAGATATCCTTGAAAACAAAATAAACTCCCAGGTTTAGAATTACGCCTGTTTGTCTTGAAAAAACAATAAGCTAAATGAATGAAATGAGGTAAAAAAATTTCACTCTGTCTTGGAAAAACTTGTTTATTCCTTCATGAGCTTGGGAATATAATACTTGAAAAATTTAGTGCAGTTAAAAAAAATGAAAAATGATTTTAGAATCTAAATTATAAGCCAGTAAACTTGTGAGAAACTAACGCATATTTAACTTCCTCTCTTAAAACACATTTGATTTTCTATTTAGTAATTAAAATTAAATAGTTGTTGAAGTATATGACTAATGTGTCTATTCATCACTTAAAAAAATTAACTGGTTAGACTTATTAATCGATTTAACACATTGATCGATTGCTATTAATAGGTTAATAGTGCGTTGGAATTAATGGCTACTCATTTTTTTTAATTAAATACCTTATAAAGTTTATTCACAAAGACTTCATCAACAAATTTTTAAAAACTTACTTTTAAAGTTTGAGAAAGGATAAACTTACTCTCTTAATAATCTTAATACTTTCACTGTATACTGTATTAATAATTCACTACATAATGTTTAGTTTCCGTGCAATCTTCATCACTTTCTGTCACATCGGGTTGAATTTTTATTTCAAAAACACAAGTAATAAAAGATAAACCTTTTTTTGTTTGTTTGAAACTATACGTTTTTATCTAAAACATGTGGATACGTTTAGTATTGGTTTTTTTCGTACTGCAGAATATGTTTCATAAATTATATCTCAGAGTATTAGACGGAATTTTTTTTTATTCTTCAAAGATTCGATGTACTGCAGAAGTAAAGTATACTGAGGCTGCGTCTTTTTACATACAAATATATTATATTAAACCGCAAAAATGTTTAAAAATATTTTTAAAAAATTCCATCGTCTCTAACCTATGAAGTTAAACCTTAATTGTTGCCAAATATAGCTATCGAATTCTAAAATATATATTAAAAGCATACTTTAAAAAGTGAACTATGCATTATGGAAAAAGTAAACCGTAAATTCATACTTTCATTTTCCACAATGGAAAAAAAAAGTGTTGATGTATTTGTAGTTTGTTTACTTGATTGTGATGCAACAGGCATCGATTTATACTACTTAATTTGAATTATTTAAAAAGAAATCGATTTTTTTCTAAGAATTAATAAAATGCGTTCTGTTTTATGGAAGCCTTAGATTGGTTTTTTTTCTACCCTCTGGTCATGGCGTATTTAAAATGCTGCGAGCTATATTATGCTTCAGCATTTCAAAGGTAGGCACAGTCGGATGGAAAGAATTCTAGAATTCAAAGGAACCAGAACAATCACTGCCCAAAAAGATGAAAAATATGGATTATGAAAAGTTGAGTAATTTCTTCTAGAGGAGCTCAAAATTTAAAAGAATGTATAGTTAAATTCTCCAACAAAATTGATATTATGTCATTGTATTAGCTTCATTGCACTGTTTGCTATTAGCAATATCTTGCTTTGCGAATAGCGACATTCTTAGATACATACAAAGGGAAACACTAATGTAGATGGCAATAATATTTAACATGAATTTGGTAGAAATCTTATTCTTTAGATGTTTCTCATCTAGGATTCTAAATGCATTTTCGAAGTGGAGTCAGAATTGATAAGAAAATATAACAAGCAACAAATTCTTCTGATGAATAATCTGCTGGAGACTATTATTAAATATTATAGCAAATAATCGATCGGTTAGAAAATTATACAGAATTTTTACATGCAGAAGCATGAAAATTATACAGAATTTTTAAAAGTTGAAGTGCCTCTTAATAACCGGCGAAAGTAAGCGAATTTGAAACGATGTAATACCGTCGCTAAATCTAACCAATTTATTATATGGTAACAGATACTTTGTATCAATATCTTGAGACTTTTTTTACACAGAATCAACACTTTAAAAAAAAAAAATGCCGTGGAATAGTCATCACGACAATTTCTGATGTGACTATTATTAATCATTGGATGAAAATTAACAGGCTGATAGAGTTTTAATGTTGCTATTTTGCAGTGCTAACATTTGCAAAAAAGAAGGTGTTTGTAGGTTGGTAGGGAGGATAGGTTGGATAGGTTGATAGAACGCAGCTCAGACCAGTGATTCTCAACCTGTGGGGCGCGTCCCCCTAGGGGGGAGCGAGTATATCCAAGAGAAAATGTTATAAAAAAATTGATTAAGTGACTGAAAGGAAAGGACACACACACACATACAAAACAAAATACATTTCGACATATTTAATAATTAACTTATTAAATTAAAACAACTTACTAAATTAAAAACAAATTTAATAATTATTAGTCACTTCTTGGGCCTGTCCTGCAGAGCAAAGTTTATCGAAGGAGGGTTTAATATTAGAAATAGACACTCTCAGTTCTTTTTCTATATTTAGCTGAGATCGATATTTTGTCTTTAAAGAAGCCACAGCAGAAAATCCAGTTTCACAAAGGTAAGATGTTGAAAATGGTAGTAGAATGCGAAACGCCCTTGTTTTTAGTGCAGAAAAATCATCATTCAAAATTCAAAGAGTGATTTATTACTAAATTGTCTTTTGGTTTCACCGCTAGCCGTGAAGTACATGAAGGTTTCTTCCTCTTTAATCGAGAGTCCTTCGGGAGTATTTTGAAATGGATCCCTCACCCACTTGTAACTTGATATCAGTTTGTCGTCAGCAAGAAAGTACTTTTTAAAATTCTTTGCTAGCATTGCTAAATGATTTTCACTGGTTACAAAAACAACTTTTACATGTTGTTCTTCAGCCTTGTAAGTTTTAATACAATCATTCAAATTTGCAAACATTGTTAAGTTTTCTTTCTCTAAATCTCTACTCCACAATTCCAATTTTCTACAAAAAGCATTAACTTTATCACTCGTATCCAATATATGTGTATTTGCTCCTTGCAGGTGAAGATTCTAGTTATTTAATTTCTTGAATATGTCGACCATGTAGCTCAATTTCATCACAAATAAACTACCGCGAAAATTTTCAGCTTCCGGTCTGTTTTTCTCTTCTAGGAAAACGGCGATTTCTTCTCTTAATTCATAAACACGTTGCAAAAATTTCCCTCGTGATAACCATCTTGCCTCGCAATAAAATAGTAACGCTGAATGTACTGCACCCATGTCTTTACAAAGTGCGGAAAAGATTCTTGATTTCAGGGGTCTCATTTTTATGTAATTTTACTACGGTTGCAACAGTAGTTAACACAATATTCAAACCAGGACTCATTCCTTTGGAAGCCAAAGCTTCTCTGTGGATCATGCAATGTGTCCAGACGCACTGTTGCAATTTTTGTTTCACAAGTGCTTGGATACTTCGGAATCCTCCGGACATAGAACGAGCACCATCTGTGCATATTCCGACGCAATTTTTCCATTCTATGTTTGCCTCGTTCATAAAATCATTTAAGATAGCAAATAATGCGAGTGCTGTTGCTTTGAGTTCTATTGGTTTGCAGAAAAGTAATTCTTCTACTACTGACAAATCATCACAAAATCTAACATAGGCAATGAAATGAGCATCTTTATTACTATCTGTTGCCTCATCGAGTTGTATTGAAAACAATTTGTCACGTAACTTCGACAAAAGCTGACATTCTGACAGCTATATCAGCAATTCAACGGGCAACAGTATCATTTGAAAGAGGTATAGACTGCAACTGTTTTCCAAACTATCTCCAAACATTATTTCTACAATCTCAATTGCGGTTGGCAAAATAAGCTCTTCACCAATGGTGTTAGGCCTTTTACATCTCGCTATTTTATGTGAAGCTTTGTAAGAGGCAATTAAAGCTTTTTCATTCACAAAGTTTTTTTAAACAATGATTTTTGCTTTTCATATGATTTTAATTATAATTCGAAGAATTCTCTGGGTTTATTTACATACTCACTATGAAGCGTTTCCAAATGTCGCTTAAGTTTATTAGGTTTCATGCTGTCTGCCGCCAACATTTTTGAGCAAATGATAGATACACAGGGGCCTTTCTTCTTCATTTACTTCAATACTAGTGAACCCAAAATTTAAGTATTCTTGAAAATATTTTCTTGATTTTATTTTTGTAACTCCGCTCGTCTGTGTACTTGTTGATGCTTGTCTACCGTCTAATGCTCGCTTACGTCAGCTTAAAAATTTATCCATGATTCTGCATAAGTCTGATGCCGTGAATATTTAATACGGTGAATTGCAATTACACGAAAATATATATAACATACACATTCAGAATAGATTCAATAGCGACAGAAGGATCGACTCGAATGAGATTGTCTGGAATTAAAATTGGCGTCATAGAACTTTTTCCTTTTCCCTATGAGAAAACATTTGATCACATCTGCGCACGCTGCTAACTGAACTTTTAAGCTGACCAGACAAATCGAAACTTCTCGAGAAACCGTGAGAATGCCCGACATGGCGGGAAGCAAGAGCAATAATAAGGCAAAAGATTCTTGTTTTTTCAATGCTGAGGATCGGTGTTGCAAAATGTCAATAAATTTCCGTATTCTTGGTAATTTGTAAAGTTTATAATTAAGGTTGTAGTGTAGGTTTAGAGCCAAAATACTCAAAATACATTATTATTGCATACATTTTATTGTATGCGGTGAGGAGAGGGGGCGATGAAAATTATGATTAAAAATTGGGCAGTGAATACTAAAAGGCTGAGAAACACTGGCTTAGACAATTGATGATAGAAAAAAGGGTGATCTAATCTTATACATTTTGTTATGATGAAGGAATGTTTGTCTGATCATCTTCAGACATAAAAAAAGAATTTTATAACTGTTCAAAAAATGATACTGCAAATAAAGCATATTTTTCAACGCTAATATCACTTAAAGATTAATGTGTTTCTTGACGTTCTTCTTTTCTCGGTCCTAAGTCATGAAAAGCCCCATTGCAAGTGTGGCAAATAATCTTAACTGGCCGTACGGAGCCTGTAAAGATTTCTTCTTTTATTTCGACGGAGTAATGACCTATCATTATTCCCCATACTGTTGCTGTGATTAGTTATCTCATTGTCCCAGTAGAATGATGTTACCGTAAAACTGAGCTAAGGTACGTAAGAGAGCCCTTAAATTTAAAAAATATACCCCTCCCCCACCAAAAGAGAATGCTTAAATTAATGTGGATTTTTCGCTAATAACGAGATTTAAAAACAACAGCAGAATATCGAAGGAAATGGAATAGCATGCAATAATATATTTCTAAGCGAACAAAAGCAGTTATTTCGAAAATAAGTTTTCAAGAAATGGACCATATTCAAGAAGCGGCTAAAGTACAGCTACAGTTACAGCAGTTACAGCTGAAGAAAACATATATAATTTCTATTTGTGTGTGTGTGTATAAATAAATTAGTTTATTTCAATACTTTTTATGTATTTCCATTGATAAAAACTTATAATAAATATATTCTTTTTCTCTTTGACTGTCCTCAGTTTTCTAACGTTCTTGATATATCTAGAGAAAGAATTTAAATCGTGAAACAATTGATTTCTAGATTTCGATGATTCTCCTCTTTCTAAATCTATGTTGGAAAAGTGTTTTTGGTCAATACATCTGTTTAAATGTGTTATTACTTAAAACAGCAAAGATTTATAAGGATGAAATTTTCAACAATAGTCAGACGAATTCTGGACGAATATTGAACATATCAAAAACAGTATTACCCCCCTCCCCAAGAATTCTGCTGCTATATTCTCTATTGATAAAAGTCACTATTGCAAATATTTTTTCGTTTTTTTTTTCACAATCCAAATTTCTATCCTGTTGTAAACGCAAATTATTATCAAAGCAAATTTTATGAAATCAAACAAAATGTTTATTTAAATCTCTGAAGAATCTATCCTCTATTTAAATTCATATTTAAAAAACTATAAATATAAAGAAAAATGCCAAATTTTACATTTGAAACTGCATTTTAAAAGTGTATATATATTTTTTAATGAATGTTTAGTGAAGCCAAGAAAAAAAAAGGTAATGGGCATTAAAAAGAACCAAAAGATGTGTTTAAAAGAATGAATAACATATCTATCGAAATTCGAAGTTAGAAATATTTTGTTGAAGAAATCCTTACGCTCAAATTACATGAAATATTCTGGTTAACCAGATGGTAAAAAAAAGGATCAATACTACTAATAAAAATGTCTGCGTGTTGGCGTTCTACAAGTCAGACGGTGTGTATGGAGGCATCCACTAAATTTGCCTTGGAGAGTAGGAATGTGCACTTCAGAGCGATTTTTTTCAAATCTTTTAGAATTTTTATTAATTAAAAATTAAATCGAATTTTGAGGATTTCTGCGATAACTTCTGAAAAAAATTTCGAACAAAAATAAATTTTACAAAGTTTTTAAAATTTAAAAGATTGTCTTTTGTGCAAAATAAATAATTGTGCAAACTTTTATTAAATTTAGTAATTTTTTTTTTTTTAAATTTTGCCTACTTCCAACAACATATTAAATAATTATCCTGAATCTCAAAGAATTTTCATTGCTTCATCAATTATTTAATCTCCGATTTTCTTCCATTGTTGAAAATTAAAAAAGACTAGCTCTGTTCAGTTCAAGAAAATAAAAAAAAGTTGTTGCAATATCGTGAAATGTATATTTACTGCATATTTATGTTTTTAAATAGCACTATGTTATGGAATTATTTCCATTGAAAATGTTTATATATATGATAAACAGAACTGCGACAGTTAAAATAACACGTTTTTCATGTTACACAGTTTGGTTATGTGTTACATGTTACACAGTTAAGAAAAAATGATTCTCCTAGAAAAATCATTTTAGGATTTGATGGTGTAAAATCAATGAACGAGCTTGTTGGCTACGCGACTTGAACAAAATATAAATATAATTTAACTTGCATCAATACGTTTTATGAGCATGAGAAAAATTAGCTTTTTAAAACCTCTTGCCATGGTGACAGCAGTTAAAATTAAAGGATTAAGAAATGGTTTATTGGGAATTTTTACATTATGTAGACAATATGTAGCTTTTAAAACAAACACAGTTTGTATCTGTTAGATATCCACTCTAATAGGTAACAAAGCGAATTTTTAAGTCTTTTGTACTAAGGCATATAATTCTAATAGGAAAAAATGAAGTAAAGATATTTTATACAATTTGAGTCATTAAATGTTCTGATAAAATACAAATTTTAAATATAGATGTGATTCATATTTAGAAAAATATTCATGAAACACTAACATTTTAAATAAAAAATAGTTCATTCTTTTGCATCTAAAACTGAGTTGACTATTATTTTTAAATATTTCTAAATAAGATAATTTCGATGGCTATGCCAACAAGCAGAACTTTCAAATGGGGAAAAGAAAATTCTCATACTGGTGAACATTTATAGTTGTATTCCTCCAAAATAATGTTTGTTCTAGAAGAATAATAAGCCTATTTTTCAAGAACCGAAATATGCTTCTGCAAATCTTAGGATTCTAGAAGAAATTATGAAGATTCGTTCTGTTTTGGAGAATGAACTCCGAACGCCTGGCTAATTAAAAAAAGTGCTCATTCATATTGAACACCTGCAGTAGTTGATTTCTTGGGCAAGTATTTCAATGATTTATCATTTATTGACCTTGGTTTACGATATGCATAAAGGAAGTTGGCATATTTACTATAAGTGCCAAGTGTACCACGTCGAACTTCATGCAATGTGACTTTATTATGTTAGAGAGAATATACTGCCTAACTTTACAAACAATGACGGAAATAGAAAAATACATCTGCACTTCATTTCAGAAAATTCTAACTGATAGGTCTCGAAATTTTTGTCTCAGATTGCATCACATGCTGCAAATGGGGGTTACGCTGAAAACATCATCGTTTATTTTTTGAAACATTACTTGCAACATTTTTCATGTTGACTTTTATTTTTCCTATTTTGTAGTCCCGTCGAACACGGGCAATTTTAACGAATTTGCAATTTGTTGGGATAAAATTCTCTGTTTGCTAAGTGTGGGCCATAAATTATGCATATTTATGACATTCATTCATTAAAAAAATTATCTTCAAAATCCATCAATCATTTTTAGGACATACGGTACCTAATCCAAAATAAATCTTCAGCATATAAATGGAATATTCTAGGTATATTGTTCCTTTGTTTACACTTTTATGTTTCTTACCTCAGATTTTTTCTGTTATATTAAGAGGAATCATAAACAGTTTTTAATATTAATCTTTTAACTGCTTTCAAAACACTTCGACCTATTTAAATTGGCATGTTTTTTACTTTATATTATAATACACTGATGGAAAAAAATCCCAACACTAAGAAGGAGCTGCGCTAGATAAACGAAATTTGGTAGGCCTGTTTATACATCTGAAAGATGACGTCGATTCAAATTTCGAGCTACGCGCGTAAGTGTGACGCTAGTAGCGACACTATGAACATGCAAATGAGGTTTGCTTTAAATAAGCGCTGTAAGGTTCGTGATCGTTATTTAAAGTTGAGATTTGACGTAGTGGGTTAATATTAGTCAAGGATGCCTCTGAGAAGACGAAGAAGCCATTATCAACAGCTCACTGAGTTTGAACGAGGTCGTGTTGTAGGGCTACGAGAAGGTGGGTTTTCTTTCCGCGATATTGCTGAAAGACTTGGAAGGAATGTATCCACTGTGCATGAGTATTGGCGGCAGTGGTCAAGGGAAGCCACAAGAAGACCAGGTTCCGGACAGCCACGTGGTACTACTGAGAGGGAAGACCGTCGTATTCGGCGTATGGCTGTAGCTAATCGTACTGCGTCTGCAGCTGAAATTCGAGCTGCAGTTGGCACCACAGTGACACAACGAACTGTTACAAATCGGTTACTTCAAGGACAGCTCCAAGCCAGACGCCCTGTACAGTGCATTCCATTGACTCCAAACCACTGCCGTTTGCGACGTGAGTGGTGTCAAGCTAGAGCTCATTGGAGGACGGATATCTGTTGTGTTTTCTGATGAAAGCCGGTTCTGCCTTGGTCGCAGTGATAGCCGTTTGTTGGTTAGAAGGAGGCCAGGTGAAAGCCTGCTAGTGACCTGTCTGCGGCCTAGACACACAGGGCCTACTCCTGGAGTTATGGTTTGGGGAGCAATTTCGTATGACAGCAGGAGCACTCTCGTGGTTATCTCACGCACCCTGACTGCAAATCTGCAAATTTGTACTTCAGTCTAGTGATACAACCTGTTGTGCTGCCATTCATGAACAGCATTCAAGGGGGTATTTTCCAACAGGATAACGCTCGCCCTCATACCGCTGTTGTAACCCAACATGCTCTACAGAGTGTCGACATGTTGCCTTGGCCTGCTAGATCAAAAGATCTTTCTCCAATCGAGCACTTATGGGAAATCATTGGACGACAACTCCAGCGTCATCCACAACCAGCATTAACCGTCCCTGCATTGACTGCCCAAATGCAACAGGCATGGAACTCCATCCCACAAACTGATATCCGACACCTGTTCGACACAATGCATGCACGTTTGCATGCTTGCATTCAAAATTCTGGCGGTTACACCGGTTACTAATGTACCAACATTTCACATTTGAAATGGCTCTTCTCACCAATGGCTCTACCTGTGATCTTGAAACTTTAATCAATTAAATATGTTACCTAGACAAATGTATTCCTAAAATTTCATTACTGTACAATAATTTTTTCTTGGTGTTGGGATTTTTTTTTCCATCAGTGTATGTATTGGCTATATTGACATTCATGTTATTTTTTCATATATCAAATAAAAATATAATTGGTTTTGGTTATAATATCGTAAGAATCTCTTAGAATATATATATAAGCGAATTCGAAATTTCGCTTAAATTTTAATTAATTCAAATTTTAATTAAAAATTCGAAAAAATGGCTCCGAGGTGCACATTCTCGACCTCCAAGGTATACATGTACCAAATTTGGTAGCTGTAGGTCCAACGGTCTGGCCTGTGGAGCGCCAACACACACACACACACACATTTAGAAATATACATCAGAATTTGGTGGAATGAATAAGAGCATATTTAGGATCTAATTCTCTATCATTTAATATGAAAGAAATATAATGCATATAATGCAGTGTTTCTCAACCTTTTAGTATTCACGGCCCAATTTTCAATCATAATTTTCATTGCGCCCCCCCCTTTCCACCGCATACAATAAAATGTATACAATAATAATGTATTTTGAGTATTTTGGAGCTAACCCTACACTACAACCTTAATTTTAAACTTTACAAATTATCAAGAATACAGAAATTTATTGACATTTTGCAACCCCTATCCTCAGCATTGAGAAAACAAGAATCCTATGCCTTTTTATTGCTATTGTGTCCCACCATGTCGGGCATTCTCACGATTTCGCGAGAAGTTTCGATTTGTCTGGTCAGCTTAAAAGTTAAGTTAGGAACGTGCGCAGATGTGAACAAACGTTTTCTCAAAGGGAGAAGGAGAAAGTTGTATGGCGCCAATTTCAATTCCAGACAATCTAATTCGAGTCGATTCTTCTATCGCTATTGAATCTATTCTGAATATGTGTGGTATGTATATTTTTGTGCAATTGCAATTCACCGTATTAAATATTCATGGCAGCAGATTTATGCAGAATCATGGATAAATTTTTAAGCGGGCGTAAGCGAGCATTAGACGATAGACAAGCATCAACAAGTACACAGACGAGCGTGGTTCCGAAAATAAAATCAAGAAAATATTCTCAAGAATACTTAAATTTTGGATTCACTAGTACTGAAGTAAATAAAGAAGAAAGGCCCCTGTGTATCATTTGCTCAAAAATGTTGGCGGCAGACAGCATGAAACCTAATAAACTTAAACGACATTTGGAGACGCTTCATAGTGAGTACGTAAACAAACCCAGAGAATTCTTCGAATTAAAATTAAAATCATATGAAAAGCAAAAATCATTGTTTTGAATGAATGTCTGTGAATGAAAAAGCTTCAATTGCCTCTTACAAAGTTTCATATAAAAAGGCCTGATGTAAAAAACCTCACACTTTTGGTGAAGAGCTTATTTTGTAAGCCGCAATTGAGATTGTAGAAATTATGTTTGGAGATAATTTTGCAAAACAATTGCAGTCTATACCTATTTCAACAGATACTGTTGCCCGTCGAATTGCTGATATATAGCTGAAGATGTAAAGTGTCAGCTTTTGTCGAAGTTAAGTGACAAATTGTTTTCAATACAACTCGATGAGGCAATACATAGTAATAAAGATACTCATAGAATTACTTTTCTGCAAACCAATAGAGCTCAAAGCAACAACAGTCGCATTATTTGCTATCTTAAATGAGTTTATGAACGAGGCAAACATAGAATGGAAAAATTGCGTCAGAATATGCACCGATGGTGCTCGTTCTATGTCCGGAAGATTCCAAAGTATTCAAGCACTTGTGAAACAAAAATCGCCACAGTGCGTCTGGACACATTGCATGATCCACAGAGAAGCTTTGGCTTCCAAAGAAATGGGTTCTGGTTTGGATATTGTGTTAACTTCGGTTGTAACAGTAGTAAATTATATAAAAATGAGACCCCTGAACTCAAGAATCTTTTCCTCACTTTGTAAAGACATGGGTGCAGTACATTCAGCGTTACTATTTTATTGCGAGGCAAGATGGTTCTCACGAGGGAAATTTTTGAAACTTGTTGATGAATTAAGAGAAGAAATCGCCGTTTTCCTAGAAGAAGAAAATACACCGGAAGCTGAGAATATTCGCGATAGTTTATTTGTGATGAAATTGAGCTGCATGGTCGACATATTCGAGAAATTAAATAACTTGAATCTTCAACTTCAAGGAACAAATGCATATATATTGGATACGAGTGGTAAAGTTAATGCTCTTTGTAAGAAATTGGAATTGCGGAGCAGAAATTTAAAGCAAGAAAACTTAACAATACTTGCAAATTTGAATGATTGTATTAAAACTTACAAGGCTGAAGAACAACATGTAAAAGTTGTTTTTGTAACCATAGAAAATCATTTAGCAATGCTAGCAAAGGATTTTAAAAAGTACTTTCTTGCTGACGACAAACTGATATCAAGTTACTAGTGGGCGAGGGATTCATTTCAAAATACTCCCAAAGGTCTCAATTGAAGAGGAAGAAACTTTCATAGACTTCACGGCAAGCGGCGAAACCAAAAGACAATTTAGTAATAAATCACTCTTTGCACTAAAAACAAGGGCATTTCGCATTCTACTACCATTTTCAACATCTTACCTTTGTGAAACTGATTTCCTGTGGTGGCTTCTTTGAAAACAAAATATAGATCTCAGCTAAATATAGAAAAAGAACAGAGAGTATCTATATCTAATATTAAACCCACCTTCGAAAAACTTTGCTCTTAAGACAGGCCCAAGGAAGTTACTAATAATTATTATATTTGTTTTTAATTTAGTAAGTTATTTTAATTTAATAAGTTAATTATTAAATATGTCGAAATGTATTTTGTTTTGTATGTGTGTGTGTTCTTTCCTTTCAGTCACTTAATCAATTTTTTAAATTAACATTTTCTCTTGGATATGCTCACGCCCCCCCATTAATGTTCTCGCGCCCCCCTAGGGGGGCGCGCCCCACAGGTTGAGAATCACTGATATAATGGATTCATTAATATAAGGCGTGGAAAATTTAACTTTGTCGGATGTTTACAAGATTACAATTTACGTAATTAAAATTATATTAACTCATATATTTCTCAATCGAGCTAATTCCTCAAATTTATTTTATATTCATTTAATAGCGGTTGTTACGAATAAAAATTATTAAAACGAAGAATATAGTTACGGCAAAAATCGTGATATACATATTAGCAGTATTTCACTTAATATATAAAACAGTCAAGACAAAATATCCTTGATTTGGCATTTTTATACAGAAAACTTTGGCTTTTCATCAACTGTGTCCTATCTGAGCAAGAAGCCAACTTTCTAAGAAAAGTGATTTTTTGGCACCAACTCAAATACATTTCATAAGACATTTAAGTGTTTTCCCGCACGTGCATAACATGGAATTCTAAAAGACAAGCATTGTTTCTTGAGCTTCTGTTACAATCATAACTTCCTATATTTTTATATATCTATTCCCTTGTTTATGTTTTTTAAGTGAGTCATAATAAAGCCTATTTACTTAAAATATTTTTTTAATATGCTTATTTCATTCATTCGCAGTTAAATTTGCATTTTAAAAAATAAGCTTCTTTGGAAGGCATCTAAAAGAAAATATTTAAAAACTAGGTAGGACAATTTGTTTTTTTGTTGCAAGATCTTCGTTTACATCTGGTATCTTTTAAAATATTCTATTACTTGTAGACACATATTATGCAAAACATTAGTGTATTCTGCCATCTTTTTTTATGCATTGATGAAAATGGATGAAATGAAATCATTGTATGGAAAATACTGATATTTTACATTTTACTTTTGAATTTTAACGAAATATAACGTAGCGTTTCATATTCAACTAACTTTGAGTCAAATTTTGCTATATTGTCTCATTTTTAAGTGTTTTTTTAATGAGTGACTAACAGAAACGTTGAAAGTTTTTACAGCAGGTTTTAAATCAATTTTAGTATTTTAGGGATGTAAATTTTTACTACACAGATAAAATCATATTAATAATTTTAATTCCTATAAATAAGTTTATCCAAACATATTAATATTTAAATTCTTATTGATAATTTTACCCATGCAATATGAAAGGGTTTAATATAGCCTTTTAATGGTTGTGCCCTTGTGTAATACAGGCATCGGATTACCATTTTTTAAAGCATGTAAACTGAAATCAAATTTTTCCTTATAATTCGATACAAAACTACATAATTTTAAAAACCTCAAGTAATCAATAGACTTTTAATTGAATTTAAAAATTAAAAAGGAGGTTATAGAATAAAATGGAGATATTTTATCTTAATCATCTTCGAAACACTGAAGAAGATTGATTAATCCATGATTTTAATTTTCATTATCTGACTCCATGAAAACATTAGGGAAGCGGTCACTCTCATCTTATATCAAAAATATATTTTATTTCTCACGAACAACATCGCACACTTTCCACCTGGGAACTTACTCTGTATGCATTATGTGAAGTGGGGATACTGAGTTTTGTGGCCAATACTCAAAGCCATTTTATATGTTTAACGAAACATACGTCATGCGCAGGCGCGTTTTCTCCGAAAGAGAACGATCGCCACAACACTCTGCCCTAACGGACATGATACACTGGTTCCATCCCCTTTACATGCATTGAACAGCAATTTTGGCGATTTAAAAATCACCAGCGGGTGACCGAGCTCCGCTCGGAGAAAACAGGTATCGAAGCTAACTCGAAGATTTAAATTTTCGATTGTGATTTATCAAAACAATACATGCCATAAGAAAATTTGTGAAACAATTGGTGAAAAGATAACCGGTTAAAGTGCACCATTGTAAATTATTCTAAACAAAGTTAGAGTTTGGAAAGAGAACTATTCTATACAAAGGTAAAGTAAAGGTAAAGATTGAAGTGTGTTGAAGTTCAATATTTTTGACAAATTTATTTAGAAAAACCAAACATATATACATACATAAGAAACATATTTTAAACCTATAACAGCATAAACATAAAACTTTATTAGTTCGTCATATTGGCTATAGATGGCAGCACGTTACGGCTTGAAAATTTAAGTAGCCATTATGGCGAACTAATAAAGTTTGAAAATATCCTATCTGTAACTCCGAACTGCTCGACCGTAGCGCTTCAAAACCGGCGCCAATCGATTCCTCGTGGCCAAAAACCCCAGACCCCCCAAGTTTACCGGAGTTTATTAATTCTGGGGCGATTTTCGACTTGGCAACCATTCCTCGTATTATAGTATTAGATAGATTTGTTGGAACATGATGATACAAATGATCTACCTAGCGATGATTTTTTTGTGCTTTATATGGGATACATTATTTGGTCAGAGAATTAAAATCTTTGGTTCTAGATTGAAGGAAAATATATTTTCATTCCTAATGCCACATTCAAAAATCTTTTCGACAAAATTAAGAGCTTTTATTGTTTTTTTCAAAAAAAAAAAATATAAACTTGCTCATTGTAGAATTGTTTCAAGTGTCTTGGGAACTTATACAAATATGTAATACAAATCTGATGACGGAAACTTTTTCTTGATTTATCAAAAAAGTAGTCAAAAATCAGAAGCAGTGTAATATTGAAAGTAAGCCTGTTTATGTATCTCTTGAGCATGTAATTCTTCCAAAAGATTGCTGTGGAGATCTTGAAATGAGTTTAAGAAAGCTTCATTCGGGGCACAAATGGACAGTTGCCGGAGTTACTTTCGTATTGCTGTTTAACAGAGTGGTTGGTTTTACTAATTCATTACGAAGAGAACAGTCATGATAAAAAAGGAGGATGAAAGAATTGTCAAAAAGGAAGGGGACCAATAATTAAAAAATATAAATTTGACGAGAAGGATAAACGCCAAAAAAGGCCTTACATCATTTCAGATGAAATTAAACATTATAAACTAATTTTTTAAAATATTGCCAAAAGAATGTGAATATTTCATATAACTTTGTGAACAGTTTCCGTTTATAGCTAATATACGATCAGAGAAAGCGTTTTTTGTAATTATTGGCATCAAGAAATCTGGAAAGAAAATTTTGCATTCAAAAAGTAAACAAACGAGAGGAAAACCTGTAAATCTTCGAATCAGAAATGAAAACTGTCACTGAAATCACGGAGAAATAAGTATAAATCATTGCGGATGTGATCTTAAAACCAGTGGGAATGGTCTCCCCAAAAATTTATAATATTCCCTAACAAATGTATGATTAAGGAGAATGCCTTGCATGCAGGGCCGGCCATTAGGTGAGTGCGGCGAGTGCTATGCCCCCTGACCCCATGACTGAAGGGGGCCTCACAGTGATTAGGAATTAAAATAGTGTTCTGAACAACAATAGTGTTTACACGTACTGGAAGTATACGTTTGTTTCGATGTGACTGGCTGAGCACCGACTAAGACATTATAAGATAAGGATTGCAGTGATACCTATATAAAGGGGAGAGAGAGTTGGTTTATAAATAAAGAAATCCCCTTTAGATAGAGAAAAGATATAAATAACGCCTAAGACATATTGCAATACACACTAAATAATAATTACAATGAATTATTTCTAAATATATTAATTGTGTTAAAGCTATTCTTTACTCTACCAGTTTCTATAGAAAGTGTTGAGCATTCTTTCAGCAAATAAAAATTAACAAAGAATTATCATCGAAAAAGCATATGTCCAGAACGCTTATATGCACTAGCCATATTAAGTATCGAAAAAAAATTGCAAAAAATTGTAATGTTTTTGAAATAATTGATGTATTAGCAAAAACAAAATCACATATTAAATAAAAATGTATGAATAATGTATTCCTATTTGCATTTTTTTTGTTACTTCACCAAAAATTAGGACCCTAAATGGCTTCTTGTACCCGGGTCTCTTCACATAGAATGTCGGCTCTACTTACATGGCATTGGTGTACAACTGTTACGAAATATTAAAGTTTGGTGCGAATTACTAAATCAATCTTGTGAACCTTAGCGAGCGTTTAGCGATGAATTTCTCAACAGCGATTTTCAAAAATGGAATAAGTACATTAGATATGTTTCCTCATAATATTCAAGCCAAAATTTTACATAGGGCAATTATAATCACAAAATTACAAAACAAATTTGCTTTATTTAAAGTATTACTTTTTTTAATTATAGCGTTTACGTTCTTCTGAAAATACAAGTCCAGAGGCATTCAATTTTTTGTGGAATTTGACTCAAAATTTGGTAAGTGTCTACATTATAGGAATTAAATAAAAACATAATTTGACCTATCTTACTCTTTTCATTTTGTAGTTACAGTGTTAACTTATATTTGAACAGCCGGACTTCCTCTGAATGGATTTGACACAGAATTTGATAAAAACCTATACATATAGTATAAAGAACATATAATTTCTCCAATATTCATTCAACTAACTCAAAGCATTTTAAAATTATCTTTGTTATATACATAAAGACAGATATAACGCTAAAAATGTTTTTTTTTTATTAAAATCAGAGATATCTGAAATGTGGAAATTCATCAAAATCTCGAATACGAATTTTTTTACCTTACCAATATTTTGTCTATACTTCGTAAAAAATTGAGAAAACATTACGATAGAAAACTGTAACGTTTTTCATAAACTTGATTATCTTTTAAATAGGACAAGAACTAGAATACAAAAGTAAAGTAAGAAAGAATGAAATCTACATTCTAATTTTAATTTTTAATCCAAAAAGTTCTTACAGTGCAACACCTAAATAAAATTCTTGAAAATGGTGAGAATGAAATAGCTAAATAGGCTTAAATACAGACTAATCAAGAAATTCTTATATTTGAATTTGTATCTTACAAAAATTCTTAACTTTGAGTCTAAAAGGGTAATGATATAAAGCATTGTAAACTTAAAAATGATGTAAGGTTTTAATTGTTCATTTATAAAGCCTTAATTCATAAAATATAATATCAAATGCAGCGAAATTTGCTCGGAACAATGTTTAAATTTACATATTGAGACATCATATCATATCAAAGACAAAATATTTTATTGAATACAAATTTT
The DNA here is from genome assembly GCA_026543055.1 of Argiope trifasciata. Taxonomy (NCBI): domain Eukaryota; kingdom Metazoa; phylum Arthropoda; class Arachnida; order Araneae; family Araneidae; genus Argiope; species Argiope trifasciata. Next base: position 1,876,373 of record JAPMOQ010006428.1, on the reverse strand, counting down.
TTTCAAACCAATCAATATTCTTAACTACATAATTAATGTACTTAAATTCGAAAGCAATTAACAAAATTTAACTTACTTAAGAGTATCATAGCTGTGTGAAAAATTATTTGATCATCAGTTTGCAAGAATTGATGAATTATTTGTGGATTAACTCGTAAAACATTGCTTAATACCGACAGAATTGCACGCTTTCGAACAATCAGAACTTCTTCATTTTCTAAATTCAACACAGCACAAGCGAAACAAAAATTATCTTTGCCATCCCAGGAATGCTTAAAATGCCATCTTTTTTCGTGGTTAAATACGTCTTTGCAGAATTTTTCATTCATATCTGAATGGAAAAAAGACGAACGAATTTAACATTTAGTCAAATATCAAAACGGGTAGAATTTTCATTAAAAAGGAGCTACTATAATACAAGCGAAATGAAATGCAGCATTTAAAATTATCAAAAGAGCAACTTAAAACAACATACCTATTTTCTTTTTAATATTATCAGAACAATGAAAAGGGAATGCAACGCTATGTAAAATATAAAATATTCTTAAAAAAATAAAACATTTTTATGATTCCGAATTTTCTATTTTTCTGCATTGAATCGCATTCCAGATTAAAATCATATGCAAACGATTATTTTTATTTTCTCACTCTACAATATTCAGTCGTTTACAAAACGATTTTTCCTGTCAAAATAAGATAAAAATAAAATCTATATTTTTTTGTGTTTATTATTATTTTTTTGGTTTAAACGAAATACTAATAAATTCTAAAAATCGTTTGCAGTAAAAAAGTATATTAAACTCAAATAATTTATTTTTGTTTAATATTTTATTTTATAGTATTTTTAATTCTAACAATTTCGACAGAATTTCGCATTTTTTGTGTTAGTGGAAGTAGAAATGTTCTTATAAAAATCATATGCTAATAATTAGTAATAGTATTTTACATTTTAATAATAACTAATAATTTTATTTTATGACATATTTATAATAATTAATAAAACTCTTAATTTCTTTTTAGCTGTGATAGCGTAATTTTAATTGCAAAAAAAAAAAAATCATTATTTGTTCTGCTTTCGAAGAAAAATTTCCTTTGTGCATCTTTAGCGAAAAATGGATTCACTGTAAGTAGAAGATTCTTTAAATTTCAATCAAATCGCTTATGTATAACTTGATGTTCACAATTATCTTGACAAATTAGATTATTTTGATAATTTGCATTAATTCTACTTATTACATTTGTGAGCTTTCTATTGTAGTAGAATCTAGTGATATTACAGCGTCATTAAAAATTTTAATGTATTTCCAATAACCTATAGTTCTTTGCTATTTTTTGCTTTTTATTTTCTGAATCCTCATTAAACAGAACATATAATTAAAATATTTTTTTCATTTTTGAACAAAGGAAGAAAATTGAGAGATTAAATATTTGATGAGACAATGACAATTTTCCTTTGAATTATTTTGAAGTAATGACATTTGATGTTGAGAATTATATAAAAAATAATTTTAAAATTTCATGAAAATTCAGAAAATATTTGTATGACTGTTAAATGGGTATCATTAAAAAGACATTTTTTTATTTTATAGTGATGTAAAAATTAATTTGGGATAAATATATATTTGAAATTATCTCGAAAAGTGTCGCTTACTTTTTAATTAGATAATTTTTTAAAAAAATCATTCCTAATTTCTCAGTCTCATTCTCTATAGTGTATTTCTAGATGAAATGGATTGTCTTGTAGATCATCAACGGACACCCATATATTTATTTATTATTTTTATTAGAAGAAGTCAGCGTATATTTCACAATGACAATATATTAACTCTTAAGTGCATACATATGTGCCGCTTAAAGGCCTTGAAAATGTAAAACATAAAAACAGGTTAGCATTAAATTGCTTGTGTGTGTGTGTGTTTTTCTGTTTAAACAACAGTTCATTTATTTGTACATTTTAAGCTTTTCACAAACATAAAACAAAATCATATATGTAATTCGAAAAAGCATTTTGACGAAACTTATAATTAAGAAGCAATGCTTAGAGAAATAAGTATTATATCAGTATGAATATTGTATTGTCATAAAGTTTTTTATACTTCTTTTCCCTTTAAACAATAGTTCTTTTATTTATACATTGTGAATTTTTTTAACACATTCTCGATCAAAACCGCACCATAACTGAGAATAATAATTTAAATAGGGAGAATCATTTTTCATTTAGCCTCATTTTTTTTCCGTGCATAAAAACATTTTACTTGAGTGCATATTGGTTATCTCTATTAATAATAAACGTCATATCGTATATGTAGTTTGGCATCCAGAAGTTCAATTCCCAGGGTATCAATAAAGTTTAGAACATATATACTTTAAAGCTTGAAAATGTGCATATGGATGTTTTATTATTTTAGTTAAGAGTTTTCACCAATTAAGAACACTTTTGGACTTAATAACTTTTAAACCATTACGTCATAAAAATAATTTTGCGCCATCTTTAAGACTCAATTTTTTTCAATTTCATGAATTTCTTTGTCTCCTCTGAAAACATTTTTGATATTTATTTGGGATAATTTCTTTCATTATTGTAATAAAATTTCATTTCATGCCCATTTCATTAAATTTGTCTGCTTTCCTATTCTACATGTTTTTGCTTTCTCTCTCTCTCTTTTGTGTGAATTTGTTTTGAACAGAAATTTTTGGATTATCACCTTCTATCAGTTTTTTCCAAGCCCTATATTTATGACTAAAGAAATGGATTGCAAGTTTTTTTTCCAATCTGATTGTTATTCGCAGGATTTGGAATCATCTCATATATTTCTTACAATAGTTTGTTTTGTAGACAAGGTGTCGAGATGCGATTTAAGTTTTAATCTGGCTGTGTAAATTTAAATTATGGAATTCATTTTAAAATCTTTGTCGAGATTGAAGATAAGACATCTGAGGAAGATTTTATTGCAGTACTACTGTGCTGTAAATAATAAGATATTATTAGTATAAATAATACTCGCTGGGATTCTACGAGCTGTAAGAGATGCTATCAGTTAAGTATTGGAAACTAAGAAAAAGAGAAAAGATTATAAATTGGAAACTAAAATAAGAGAGTTGGGAAAAACATATTTTTAAGGAATAAAATATAAGAAAATTCAAATGTCAGTTTAGCTTCGTAAAAAATTATTTCCCATGTAAATCTATACTTATAATAAAGCTCAATGTGTGTGTGTATGTTGGAGCCCTACAGGCCAGACCGTTTAACCTACAGCTACTAAATTTGCTACATGTTTACCTTGGAGGTCGGGAATGTGCACCTCGGAGCCCTTTTTTCGAATTTTTAATTAGAATTTGAATTAATTAAAATTTAAGCGAAATTTCGACGTTTTTCCGCTATAACTTCCGAAAAGATTATCGTACAAACATGATTTTTACATAAATTTAAAGATTAAAAAATTAGCTTTCTAATGGTATCAGTGTTTTAAGCTATAACTTAAGCTTCTATTTTTAACGAATTTTTAAAGAAATATTTTAACCATGTTTTTTAGCACGTGACTGGATAAAATAAAAGAAAACAATGACGGAAGTTCAAATAAAAAAAAAACTATCATTGCAAATCAAAACTAGAGAAATGCAACTTTTAGCACGTGACTGGATAAAATAAAAGAAATATAAAATGTGATATTTTCTTTAAAAAATGCAAGGCAAAGGATTCTATGATCGTTTGCAATATCTATATCATTAATTCAATAAATATTCTTTATTTACGACTAGCCATCTTTGGCGACCAGCTGGTTCGTCATGAGTAATGCGTTCTAAAATTTTCAATTAAATCACATATTCATTAGCCAAAATTTAAGAAATAGTTAAGGTTAAAAGATTCAGCTATTAGTAGTTAAAGAGTCGGTAACTTTATTCGGAAAAACTTTTGAGTTTAATGCTCTAATAATTTATCGATTATGCTTCCAAAATATTAAAAATGGTTTTTTTTCAGTGATATTGCCAAAATGTTAAATATGTTTTTTAAAGAAAGCGAAAAAGGGAAAAAATTATTGAATTAATGATACAGATATTGCAAACGATTATAGAAATATGCCATTAAGTCGGGATTTCAATGCATATCCTTACTAAATTAAATCAGGTTTACTGTAAATAAAGATAATTTATGGAATTAATGATATAGATATTGCAAACGATCATAGAATCCTTTACTTTGTATTTATTTTTTTAGAAAATATCACATTTTATATTTATTTTATTTTATCCAGTCACGTGCTAAAAGTTGCATTTCTTTTGATTTATTTTGCGATGATAGTTTTTTTATTCGAACTTCCGGCATTCTTTTATTTTATCCAGTCACGAGCTAAAAACATAATTAAAATATTTCTTTAAAAATCCGTTAAAAATGGAAGCTTACGTTATATATTTAAAAAACTAATACCGTTAGAAAGCTAATTTTTTTAATCTTTAGATTGATATAAAAATCATGTTTGTGCAATAATATTTTCGGAAGTTATAGTGGGAAAACATCGAAATTTCGCTTAAATTTTAATTAATTCAAATTCTAATTAACAATTCGAAAAAAGGGCTCCGAGGTGCACATTCTCGACCTCCAAGATATACATGTACCAAATTTGGTAGCTGTAGGTCCAACGGTCTGGCCTGTGGAGCGCCAACACACACACACACACACACACACATTGAGCTTTATTATAAGTATAGAAGATAAACCTGATTGAATTTATACAGGATATGCATTCAAATTCCGGCCCAATTTCCACTTTGTAAAATATTAGTGATAGACATACATATTGTTTAGTACTGTTAACATAATATAAATAAAGAAAATAATTGCATTTTATGTGGCTTGAATCCAATAATGCATTGATGAATTATGAGTTTTAGATTTCTTCATACTTTTCTCAGTGAGTCATATTTTACAAAATATTTTTATTAATATTTTAAATAAAAGTTGCTACATCAATCAGTCTTCTAAATCAATAATTAAAACTAACTGATTTATAAAATTAAAGAATATTATTAGGAAAACGTGTTCTTTCCGTCCATCATCTTAACGAAAATATTAATTTCAGGCCAATCAATGCCCGGAATTACTTCAAGGCTAATGAATATGTGATTTAATTGAAAATTTTAGAACGCATTACTCATGGCGAACCAGCTGGTCGCTAAAGGCGGCTAGTAAATAAATAAAAAGAAAACCTGTAGAGAAAAAAAATCATTTAAAATGTGCCACAACTTCTCTTGTGAAAATATTTGCTTATGCCATTCAATCGTCTATTCCTCTATGTAAAATGGAGAACAGAAGAGTTTCATTTCTGAAATCTAAAACCAAAAGTGACAAAGATTACATGAAAAATCAGAAGTTTACATCTTCACTCTCGATAATTCTGAATAAAATTGAAGGATATACTCGAAATAAAAGTGAAGAAAATATCTGAAATGAATCAAAGAGGCCTGCTCTTAGAATAATCGAATAATAAGTGCCTACGCTTCTGGCTCATTCCAGAAAAATAAAAACATAAAAAAAGAACATAACATTTTTAATAGTGTTGAAAAACATAAAACTCGAATAGAATAAAGCATGATTATTTCATATAATGTTTATTATGTAATGAAAAAACAGACATTAGAAAAATGAATCAAGAAAAAAAGTAATACCTTTCGGATTAAGGAAATGTTTTTTTAAAAATTTTTAAATAGATACTAAAATTCTCAGCATTCTCAAATTTTTCAGTCACTAGGTTTCAATCCTCAATCTCGATGTTTACATTAAGGTTAAGAAATGGCTGGATTGAATGCTACTATTAAACATTTTATAAGCATTTTATAAACATTTAAACATTTTATAAGCACAAATTAGTGTGAAAAGTGCAACAAGTTTGGTCTTCTGTACAAATACTGCAGTGATATTCATCCATTGCTCTGAATTGCAGCGAGATTCAAGATATACATCTGCAGTTCATTTCTGAAACGCATCATTTGTCAAACTACTTTCAAATTCCATATGCAACAGATCTACTAGATCCAGAAATAATAACTAGAGCTTGCTGATGTTATTTGAGACAGAAGCAAACAGCTCTTCCTGTTTGATATCAATGATCAGTTTCTCCTTCCTAACCCCCTGTACCCTAAAGTAGAAACTGCCGTTATGTAAACTCTCGAAGTTGCGCATGCGCTAGTCGCTTGACGTTCACAACACGTGTATTCTGTACAATTGAAGATCTTGCCGATGCTGTCGCTATCATTCCCTCACGTTCATAGTTGATAATTCATTTTAATATTTTAGCTTCTGTGTTGCTATATAAATAAATGGTTTTATTTTTTGCAATATGCACTGCTTAAATCTCCAACACCTGTGTTATAAATAAATAAATCATTTAAAGATGTAAAAAAAAAAAAAAGATAGGAAAATAAGCAAAATGAACTGAATAGTGTTTGGCTTCTAAATTACTATGAGCTATAAGTCTTTCAAAATTAGAAAAAAAAATCACTGAGAAAGCTATTAAGACCAAAATAAAGAGAATATTTAAAAGAAATTTTTAGCTATCTTTAATCCCAGCGAACCAACTGGTTGATAAAAGCGGATAGTGAATGTTATGAATCAATTGTGAATTAATAATTTATGAAATACAAAATCATGTACAAGTAAGTATAGAGAAATTTATCATGTATATTGAAAATGTTAGCTTCGTCTCTTTAAATAAAATAGAAACAACGCAATTTTGATTCTTTGAAAAAATCCAAACTACTCAGTTTTTTTTTTTTCCCCAAATTTTGTTTAGAAATTATTTAACTTAAAAGAATAGAGGTAGCGAATGTTTCGGAGCAATTAATTAAATAATTGATTTTCATTCATACCCTTTGAACAAGCAATGAACGTGACTGCATTCAAGGTTTGTTATGCAAACTGGATTTGAAACAATTACAAGAAAAAAGAGGTTTGAATAAGATTTATTAAATTTAATATAAAAAATTTCTGTTCTTTTAACATAAAAATTATTTCAAGGTTTCTTGTTATTTATTTAAAAACTGATTCAAAACCTGCTTTCTACGATCGAAAGAAATTGAAATTCAGTAATAAATATGGTTTCTTTCATACTCTAAATTGTAAGCACATATTTCAAGTCTCATTTATAACCTTAAACTAAATTTTGTATTAGTATCTCATTTATAACCTTAACTAAATTTTGTATCTTAACCTCGAAATTGTGATCCCAATCAATGGAATTATACTAAAGTATAAGCATACATTAATGAAAATATTATAATAAATATTTAAATAGTTAATATTTTATTAATAAAAACACGAAAATAATTTCTTTTTCTTCCTGTGAAATACTGAGTTCATCAGTTCGTAATAAGACATAAAATGAAAATAGCATATTTTTATAAAATATGCACGAAGAATAGAGAAAATACTGAAATCGTTAAAAAACCCAACTCGACATTTTGACTCCCGCCTCCCCCCAGTTTTAGCGTTATTCCTGTCTGCCCATAACAATGATAATTCAGAATATATTCATATTTGATATATGATCCTTACACAAAGTGTGTAGATTACGTAAAATTTTGTGTAAAATCTGCTCAAAGAACGTCTGTTCAAATGTATGTTAACAAAATAGCTACAAAACGGAGACAGATGGATCAAATTAAGTTCTCAAATTTTTCTTCTACAGTGTGGACAAGTGACAAATTTTGAGCCAGTTTGAACTGGGGTTTAATTGCCTGTATTTTCAGAAGTATCCAAACATGATAACTCAAAAATGCAATGACAAATGTAATCATAAAATCACATACCAAATATATCAGATTTTATACGAGACTTTGTGAATACATTAGTACTTATGCATCAAATTGTTTGCATCGGTTTGGGAAAAATGTGTCTAAAGCGCAAATTGATTTTCAGACACCATTAACCAAATGGCACGGATTAAGCCAGGAAAGAACCCCCCAACGATCCCACAAAAGATTCAATAAAAATCAATTCAAATTTACACCAAAAGTTTATATTTCGTAACTATTGTACGCCAATGCTATGCAAGACATTCTCTATGAAACAATTATTGGGGAGACCACTATGGTTAGTTCGTTTCTTGTTTTTTTTATAAAGTTTTAACAGAAAATACTTGCCTTTTTAAATTGATGATTAACCCTTTTCTCCTCTCCATCAATAAAATACATTTTGGAGTTGATCCATATGTACATATTATGGTTAAATCAAGCAATAAAAAAAAAAAAAAAAAAAAGTTCAAAATGCCTGAAAATTATCTTGTCCTTAATAGTACTACTTTTATAAGGAAGTATATAACTTCTTTTCTAGGTTATTTTCAAACCCATTGGTCAAATATTTAAATTCCAAAAGTGCATTTTAGAAGCGTTTTTTCCATAAGATTCGAACAGAAATTTCCAGTACGATTGGAACAGCACTACAATCATTGATACATGCCAAATCATACCACAATTTACGTATCATACATTACCAAGTTATAAAATTTACTTATCAAATTTAATATATGTAAGTCATTGTGTTCATGAGTTGTCATGTTTATATGTTTCTGAAACTACAGACCAACAGACGATCAACTCATTTTTGGATTTGACCCAAAATTTGCTGAGTATCTACACTATTGACGTAAAACCTATGAATATCCCTCTAGTTCTCCCCATTTTGTAGTTATCATGTTAATTTATACACGGACAACTGGACAGAAAGACTTCCTCTGAACAGATGTTTACAAAATTTGATAGAATTCTACAAATTGCAATTCTCTAGGAGTAAAGAACATACACAAAATTTCATCAAACTAACTCAAAACATTTTTGAGTTACCTTTGTAAGAGACAGTGAGGCATAATGCCAAAAATGTGTTTTTCGGACTTGAGAAGTCTAAAACATAAAGATTCGCTAAAATATAGAATTCAAATTTTTTGACAACTACAATATTTTCTCCATGCTTCGTGTACAAGAATGTAAAAATAAAGCGATCAAGTGACAGAAATTCGGCATTTGGTCCCAATTCTAAATGTGTTGATTTTTATCAAATTTTGAACCAAATCGATAGAAGGCAGAAGTATAATGGGCAATAAGTACAACGATTGTCTTTATAAACTCTGTTCCATTCGTCTTCAATTAATTTTAATTATCTTTTTAAATATTTATTTTTATATGCATGTGTGCAGTCATACCTAAAACAATTGCGCGTACTTTTATTATTACACAACTATATTAGCACATTCATTACTATATTAACTATATTTGCCTTTTCATTGGAAATTTTATTATTATATTAACTATATTAGCATTCCATTCATGAATATAATGAATTTTTAATGCTGCACCTATTAATTTAGCATTAAAATTTCAAGAAGAAAAAACGAATCTTGATCTTATGCCCACTTTTCGGAATATTCGATCTAATCACCTGGATAAGTATTGATGTATGTTGAATGTCGCATTTCCAAAAATTTAATTCTAGAAAGAAGACTCTATTTTCAAAGTAATGACTGAAATTATAAAAAATACCCCTCAACTGAAATCTTATTTTCCTTTAAATATTTTTCCTGTACTAGACCAGGGAAATCTATTTTCAGCAACAATTAAACAGACAAATACAGTTTATTTATTAATCTATACTTATAATAAAGCTCAATGTGTGTGTGTGTGTGCGTGTGTGTGTGTGTGTGTTGGCGCTCTACAGGCCAGACCGTTGGACCTACAGCTACAAAATTTGGTATATGTATACCTTGGAGGTCGGGAATGTGCACCTCGGAGCCCTTTTTTCGAATTTTTAATTAGAATTTGAATTAATTAAAATTTAAGCGAAATTTCGACGTTTTTCCGCTATAACTTCCGAAAATATTGTCGGATAAACATGATTTTAACATCAATTTAAAGATAAAAAAATTAGCTTTCTAATAGTATCAGTATTTTAACATTTTACTTAAGCTTCTATTTGTAATGAATTTTTAAAGAAGCATTTCAACTATATTTTTCAACAATATATTTCGGACAAAACAATAAAATTTAATCTGCAGGAGCACGTTACGAGTGGAAGGGGAAAAATTATCTTTTATCAATAGGTTGCCATCAGATAGATAAAAACTCAAATTAAAAAAATAAATAATTATTGCAAATTAAACATTTAAAAATGCAATTTTCAGCACGTGTCTGCATGAAATGAAATAAATATGAAATATGTTTTTTCTTTTTAAAAAAAGAAAATGCAGAGAATTTTTTGTGACTTTTACAATATTATTAATTAAATAAATCAGCTTTGTTTAATAATAGAAATACATCTATAAAAAAGTCTAAATGAAGTAAATAGCTGTATAGTATGTAGCACGAGTCTATAAATGCTTTAAAAAATGAATATTTAGCTTTTAATTAAAAAGAGATGAACTTGTGATATCAGTGTTTTAATGTATAACTCAAGCTTCTATTTTTAACAAATTTTTAAAGAAATATTTTAACCATGTTTTTTTGAGCACGTGACTGGATAAAATAAAATAAAACAATGCCGGAAGTTCAAATAAAATAAAAAAACTATCATCGCAAATCAAATCTAAAGAAATACAACTTTCAGCATGTGACTGGATAAAATAACATAAATATAAAATGAGATATCTTCTAAAAAAATAAATGCAAGGCAATGGATTCTATGATCGTTTGCAATAGATATATAATTAATTCCATAAATTATCTTTATTTACAGTAAACCTGGTTGAATTTAGACAGGATATGCATTGAAATCCCGACTTAATGGCATATTTCTATAATCGCTTGTAATATCTGTATCATTAATTCAATAATTTTTCCCCTTTTTCGCTTTCTTTAAAAAACATATTTAACATTTTGGCAACATCACCGAAAAAAACATTTTTAATATTTTGGAAGCATAATCGATAAATTGTTAGAGCATTAAACTCAAAAAGTTTTTTCGAATAAAGTTAACGACTCTTTAACTACTAATAACTGAATCTTTTAACTTTAACTATTTCTTAAATTTTGGCTAATGAATATGTGATTTAATTGAAAATTTTAGAACGCATTACTCATGGCGAGCCAGCTGGTCGCCAAAGGCGGCTAGTTATTTATATGTTAAGTCTTCACACAACAACGAGCATTTTTATAAATATTTAATAGGCCTTTTTATCTATACTTATAATAAAGCTCAATTTGTGTGTGTGTGTGTGTGTGTTGGCGCTCTACAAACCAGACCGTTGGACCTACAACTACCAAATTTGGTACATGTATACTTTGGAAGTCGGGAATGTGCACTTCGTAGCCCCTTTTCCCGAATTTTTAATTAGAATTTGAATAATTAAAATTTAAGCGAAATTTCGACGTTTTTCCGCTATAACTTCTGAAAATACTATCGCACAAACATGATTTTTACATCAATTTAAAGAAAAAAAAATTAGCTTTCTAATGGTATCTTTGTTTTAATGTATAACGTAAGCTTCTATTTTTAACGAATTTTTAAAGAAATATTTTAACTATGTTTTACAACAATATATTTCGGACAAAACAATAAAATTTAATCTGCAAGAGCACGTCAAGGGGGAAAAATTAGGTTTTATCAGCATGTTGCCATCCTATTGACGGAAGTTCAAACTAAAAAAAAAACTATCATTACAAATTAAATCTAAAGAAATGCAACTTTTAGCACGTAACTGGATAAAATAAAAGAAATATAATATGTGACATTTTCTAAAATAAATAATGAACGAGCAAAGGGGAAAAATAGCTTTTATTAAACTGTTGAAATCATACTGACAGAAGTTCAAATTAAAAAATAAATTAACTATGACTGCAAATTAAATCGAAAAAAAAATGTAACATTCACCACGTGATTGGATGAAATTAAATAAATATTAAATGTTATGTTTTCTAAAAAAGAAATACAATACAAAGGTTTCTATGATCGTTTGAAACATCTATATCATTAATTTAGTAAATCAGTGTTACGTGACTTTCGAAGTTTAAATATATCTGGCAGAGAAATTATAAAGAGAGCAAGGCACATAAGTATTTAATTGAAAATCTTACACCCCATTACTCTTGGCGAACCAGCTGGTCGCCAAAGGCGTATAGTAAGTAATATATTAGACAATTGCTTTTACGCTATAAATCAATATATAATAATGATTTAAGGTTCAAATTCTCGTACGTATAAAGATATTTTTCTTGATAATTGCTGTTAATGCTAAGGGATATTTTTAATAGAACAATTTAAAAATGAATCATAGAGCATTTTAAGTTCGATTTAAAAGTGAATAAGTTATTCTGGCATTTTTATATGATAGTAAGACCAAGAAAACGATCATAACTGTATCAAACAAAATAGTAAATATTATAAATTTTAATCGGCTGAGCAAAAATTTATTTGATTCGACTCACCATCGTTAAATTCTCCATTTATCTAAAGAAACGGCAAGTTTGAGACTAAGACATCGTTGCCCGGTATGAGCCTAAGAACTCTGAATAAGACGCAAATGATCTTCAATATTTTTGCTGAAAATGCGACTTTTGCCAAGAAATGTGACGGCCTTCGCGGTACAGCGGTTGTGACGAGTAATAAATGACGTAACAATGTGACAACTTTTCCATGTGTCTCGTTGCTGCAAACAGGCTAATATATTTCTTGGCGAAAGTGCTGTTTTACGTAAATATTTTGTGAAAAATGTATTCGAAATCCTTTCTCTTAAAATTTCTTTGTTTGTTAAATTTCATTCAGGCACTGACATTAGATCCAGCAAACACATGCCTCACTTAAAAATGATAATCACGTCTCATAAGTTTTGTAAAAAAAAAGTAACAACTTGAGGAAATCTAGTAATTTTTTTATGAAAAACTTTTCTTAGAAATCATCTTTTATTTTGTTTTGAGTCTTTTTTACCAGCGTGACAGCATTTGAAGTCTTGAAAGTCACCATACCTATTTGATGCCCCAGTTCTGGTGTCTGAAAGGACTCTTTTATTGGATTGGGCTGTTCTCACTAATTTGGGGCATTGCCAGAAGTATTCAACTGATTCAAATAACTACACTAGAGATCAAGAATAGTGTTAATTGTTTTTATAATGAGGTAGAATTTTCTTTTTCTTATATTATTAGCATAAAGATAAGGGTGCGTTGAAAGAAAAGCATAAATCTCCAGTAATAGTGTTTGTTTAAAAATAATGAAAATTTCTAATATTTAATTCACATTAAAATAAAATCCGGTTGAACCAATATGAAAGCACACGAAAAGTTATTAAAATTTTTTTCAATATAATTAAAATAAACAAGATTAGCTGAAATATTACCAGATCTTGATATCAAAAAATATGTATTCGACTTTTGAGACTTGCAAATATATAATTTTTATATAATGTTGATTTATTTGACTATAAATACCTTCATGCTACGTATTAAGTTTTAATATTCCCATGCGAATATTCTTCATCTGAAATAAAGCATTATTACAGTTAAATCATTAAATTAAAAATTTTTTAAGCCCGACTTCAACATATGACAAAGAGAAAAAAATTTTGGAACCTCCAGCTCTTTCACTCCTCTTCCGACAAATTTTTCAGAGAGAAACATAATTTTAATATCTATCAATGAAATGAGAATAGAAATTAAAAAAAAACTAATTTGCTTGTTTACATTTGTAATTCTAACTGCCATCGAAAGTGTCCAGACAGTAATGATATCAGTTCGTTGGTTTTTACATTTGATTTCTGATTAATGCAAAATGATTTCAACTTTGCAATTTAGACTTATATTATTAACTAGACGCCTTAGGTGATCAGTGGTGAGCTGAAACTGCTTTTAAATAAACCATTTAGATAAACTTTATGCTCATAATTCCTCAAATTGCTTGACGTTAGAGCTATATTATTTCGATTGATTTATTTACCTTTTTAATGGGACAATCTCATAATATCATAAACTATTAAAAATAGAAATGTCTAGTTCAACTATCTTTTAAATTTGGCGGCATTGTATCTTCACTTTTTATTTGTCTTTTTCAGAATTCCTACATTTTTTATCTTTAACTTTTGTCAAGGGCAAAAAACAAACAAAAAAATCGCTTGATCAGATAGTTAATGAAACAATGAAAATAGCTTGAATATTAGGGTAACAATGCAATGTATTGGAAGAAATTAAACAACAAAAAATGTTTTTAAAAAATGCCAAAATTCAGAAAGATTTTGCATGACTGTTAAATTTTTATCATTAAAAAGACTTTTTACAATATTTTAAAGGTTCCAAATGTATTTTTAAACAATAATATTTTCTGAAATTATTATAGATAAATGTCGAAATGTCACTTAATTTTAATTAAGTAAATTTCTAATCAAAATTGCAAAAAATTGCCCCGAAATGCTCATTTTCTCAGTCCAAAGTATGCATGTGCCAAATGGCGAAGCTGTAGGTTAAACGGTCTGGCCTGTTTAATCTACAACTTTGTCTAGAGCGCCAACAGATAAATATTCATTATTATTAATACTGAAACTTTATTCAAAGTCATGAAGAAGTCAAATGCATAAGGAATATTTTTGCTCCTGTGCGTTTTTCTTTTATCGCTTTCTCTCTTTATTTTAACGCCACGTGTTTCACATTGCTTTTAGAAATAAATTCACAAAATTGAATTTATTTTTAAAAACAGTGAAAACAGTCTTCTTCTTCTTTATTTAAAATAGATCGTAATAAATTATGAATTACACTAAATATCTATAAACAAAAACAGACAATACATGTATCAGATATATTTTCCTGCAAAATTAGCTACTAAATTTTCACGAATAAAGTTATACTTAGCTTTTTTTATTAAAAAAGCCTTATTAACTAGTTCTATTTAGAAGACAATAACATATTTAAAAAGTTTGAAATTTTTTAAGGATGTTTAGAAGATGGCCTGCTAGATTTTTTTTTCGATAAAATGATGTGTTTAGAAAAAAAAATTTATAAAAATTGTGTAAAAATAAACATAAATATTCTCTTTGAATTAAAATTTGGATTGATTTAAATACCTTTTAAAAAATTATTTTTTCAAAATTTAATAAAATAATTAAATCAATTAATATTTAATTAAATTGAATCGTGCTTCAAGAAATAGTTAGTTAAATTAAATATTTATTGAAGCACGTAATTTTCAAGTGAAAGTTTTTGTGGGAACTACGTCAGTAGGAACAGAAGATTTTTATTTTGATATTTTCTTGAATGGATCTTAGTTCTCATGATATACTGCTTGCCAAATACCGTTAGGAACTCGAAATACATTATACTATTGTAATAAATTAATGGGCGTTTTTTTTTTAAGCAACAAACGTTTACAAGTGTAGATGCATGCTTTTTTTAAATAATATAATATAGCATAAACTATCGTCCTATTTGACGTTTGTACATTTTTTGACACGTATCTGTCAGATTTGTTGCTACTTGAATTTATGTTCGACAAATAAAATAAGAAAGAGGTTCGCATCCGTCCGAGACATTTCATCTGGCAATAATTCTTTCACGAAGGGGTGAGGGGTCGTGAAGATCAATTACTTTATTTTTTTTGGAATGATTGAATGCCAAACCCAGATTTGAATGAGCGTCCCAGAAAAATTCAAGATCACGTGAATCATCCAGTTAATGACTCCCGGAATTCGGAGGGGCCGTCTCTCTCTTGCACGCGATGAACAATGCGGCTGCGAAAATGGAGCCGAACCGTTGACTTCCCTTGACTCGGTCACAAGTCGAAAGGGATCGGGGCGTTATTTTTAGTCTGCCCGGTCCCCCATCCGGAGAGAAAAGGATGTAACCTAAATAGAGGAGGCAATGGGAGAAAAGTGGTGGAAGCAGATTCCAAAGCATGCTGCCGTACGTCTGACCCAAAAATGGCACGAAGACGGAAGACGTCATCCCGTTCTCTTTCCCCCTTTCACTACGACGACTCCCTTCTCCACCTCCGTTCTATTTGTTCTTAGATGCTGGCAAGTGTTTTGCTCTGTTTAGGAAAGGATTCCTCTCCCCCCGCCCCTGGCCCGCAGGAATCCTCCAATCGGAGCAGACCTTCCGATTTGCATCCTTCAAACACAGGGCATTGAGACATTTGATAGCCTAGGTTTATAAGAGCCCTCGGCCATTCCTCCACCGCAGAATAGCTCTCGAACGTGTAAGTGTCTTACCTACCTTCTCTTGTGTGTTGTGTGTGGATATACGCCGCGAATTCAAGGAAGATTTGCAATCCTTCCTCACCGATTGGATTATCTTGTGCTTCTTCATCCATCACTCTGTATACACCTTTACCTCAAATCCCACTTAATAAATCCTACCTTCACTCTCCCGACACCCAAACACCACCCCTGTGTGAGAATTATTTCCCGATTAAGTATTTACAATACAATCAATAACCTCCTCGCTTTATCTATAAGACCTTTTTTGAAATATTCAACTAACAACTCTGAAGGAGTTTGCATCAATGCCTTTGGGTAGTAGTTATTCATCCCTGGATCTAATCCCTTTCGTATTTCAACCTTCTTTGAATTTTAAAAACCTATTCTTTAACCTATGCTTATTCTGAAACTATTATAACTTGCCTGATGGTAATCGGGGCGATATTATTCGTTATAATTCCAAAGTCTCCCTTTTTAAAATATTTTGATTCATATATTATAATTCTTCATTAGAAAATTTTCAGAATCCCTAAATCTTCCTATCATTATTTTATCTTTTGTTTTTATATATATTTATTGAGTGGTTTGAAAATTTGTAAATTAAGATAGAACGGACTGCTTTATCAATTATCAAAGATTTATTCTAATCAAATTTAAATTAATGCTTGTTGATTGCCGATGCCTTACTTTTAAAATGGAGAGAGAAGCTTTAGTTAGAAAAATTTCTATCTTGTTTAAGTTACATATGCTTAATTTAAATTGATGAGGCTTTTTTTTATTAAAGGAAAGTTAAACAATCAAACAATAAAAATCATAATTTTAAATTGTCAGAGTTTAAAAATAAATTATAATAAAAATTTAGATAAAAGAAATTCAGCTTTTATGGTAACCTGCTAATAAGAAATTTTTTGAAAGGGAAATTGATAATTTAGAAAATAAGAGCATAAATAATGCTGTGATTTAGCAGTAGTATAGAGGAATTTATGATTTATTTAACTGAAACTTTACTCATTTTCTCTTTGTGAAATGTGTGGAATTTAAATTATAGGTTTTTAATGTTTAATAAAATATCTAAAAATCTTTGTTTAAAATTTTAATTTTTCATTACAAAATTAATCATTGATTTATATTTCATTGATTTGTTTATTTGTTAATTTTTTTTTAAATTCATAGCTTAATCGCGAATCAAAGTCCTGTACAATAAAAGCTAGCAGATTAAACATTCGAGAAATTCCAAAAACAACTAAATTTTTTAGTTGGAAACTCTTAAACTGATAAAATATAGCGGTGGATCAAACGATATTTATACTCAGTTCTTACTTTTAACTCCATTTTTTTGTAATTTCAGTGCCTTAATAAATTTAATAACTTAATCATTAAGTGAGAACATATAGTGGAACAGTTTTCCTTCCGTACTATTTTCTCCCAACATCAATTTTTAAAATTTTTTCTATAATTAGAAATGATTTCCACATTTTCTCCGTCTGCATGCGTGTGAAACAGTTCTTCCAAACATTCATGAAGACGTTATGTGCTCTTGAATTTTTTGATTTCATGCCATAACAGGTGTTCTCCTTGTTTTGCAGAACGAGGGTTAAGGGCTGTTCTGGTCGTTCTGTTGGTGGAAGTGCGTTCAGTTTTCTTCTCAATCCTCAACCTCCGCTAAAAATCAAAAATGGCAGCTGAAGATCCAGATCCCAGCCCTTACCTGTTCGTTTCTATGGAACAGAAACGAAAGGATCAAACCAAACCATACGATGGCAAGAAAATGGTGTGGGTGGCTGACGAGAAGGAAGGATACCTCCTCGGTCTCATCAAGGAAACCAAGGGAGACATGTGCACTGTGGAAATTGAAGGTCAAGAGGTCAGTGCAGACAAAAATACATTTTATTCTAAAAGGCAAATCAGTGCAGTACATGCCAAAATATTCAACTTCTATTATTCCCTTAATGACCCTAGAAAACCTTTAAATATAGCAATTAAAAGTTTTGGATATGTTTGGTCTTAAAGAACATATGCGATAATTATACGATATTTAAATCCTATCATTAATTACACTAGAACACTATTAAATATAACATATCATTTAAAGTTGATTTCATTAGGTCTTAAAGAACACAAGAGATAATTATAAGTTTCATGCACAGTTAAATAAACTTTATTGCTCTTTACATATTAAGAGGGAACAATTAAATGCAGCATATACAAAACAATAAACTAAACTTAAGCATATTAAAAAGACAACAAAATGTTACAATTGCAGAAGAGCTAAATGAAATGATTGCTCTGAAGGAATTAAAAATTATTAAACACAGCTAATAAAAACTACTTAATTGAAAACAAAGCTAGTTAAGTGTAACATAAACCGAAAATTTCTTGAATTATATTATGTTTAGATAGAAATCTAATATAAAATTAACATTGTACGAATATAAACATGAAAAGTACCGAGAAAAACCACATGAAATTTCAATCACTTCTCTCTTTAATTCTCGTGTAAGTAAATAATCCATAAAAAGCTTTGATTTTTATAAAACTCATTATTATTATATTGACAGTTGCTTTCGAAAAAAAAGATATCTGAGAATTGAAGAATGGTTATTATTTTCAGATCTCTAAAGCGTCAAGAATTTAAAATCAGATTTAAATAGTGGAAATTCAATGTATATGTATATATATGGTGTGCTAAAATCAAAATTCGATTTGTAAGTTAGTAAAAAGTTCTAAGGAATATTTGTCAGCGTGAAGAATAATTTTAACTTTAATGCATTAAAGTAACTTATTCCCTAATTGTTGTACAATTGAAAATTGCTAAAATACTTCTTTTCTTCATAACCATTTTTAATATAAAAATATTCTGTAAAATGTCTGGGAAGAGGTTAATTATTGCTTAAAGAACATAATAGCAGTCATGCTGCCACATGGAAAATCGTTATGTGGCAAGATTTCAATAAAATTGAATTTAAATTTTTAAATAACACAGCAAAAAAGACAATATGAATTGTATCAAAAACTTTTCTCTTAAGAAGTCACACGTTGGAGTTTTGAATTATTACATAACATATTATCTTTCCTAATTATATAAATTATTTCTAATTTACATGAGTACCTGAGTATACAAAATTATTTTTAAAGTATAGTAGAAATCTGACATATTTTGCTACCTTCTGCCAACAATTCATTTAAAAGCCAACCTACATCAATAATTATAGTTCACAAAATTATGCAAGAAAATATTGGTTCAAATTAAAATAGTTAAATCTTAAACGTTTCTAGAATCGTTTGAAAATTCATTAATACTTTTAGCTATATCAGTTTCTTAATAGATTAAATTATTTTTACTTATATTAAAATTTAATTTTTTACTATGATATCAGTGATATATCATCGTTCAGATATGAAATCTACTCAAATTTATATAGAACATTTAGAATGTTTGTAAGTCAATAAATTTTAGTTCTTTATAAAAATGAAAAAATTATTATGTTTGATTTTTTCAAATGATTTCATTGATTTCTTCCTTTCAGAACCGAGTCGTTAAGAAGGATTTACTGCAACAAGTTAACCCTCCAAAGTACGAAAAAGCTGAAGATATGTCTAACTTGACTTACCTCAATGATGCTTCTGTATTGCACAACTTGAGACAGCGTTACTACGCTCAGCTTATCTATGTAAGTATGGAAATAAAATATTCAGCTTTGACATGCATCACACTAAAGTAGCATTGTAAAACAACTAAGTGAACTGTAAAAAATGAGCTGAAGTTATAAAATGTTTGCCAAGACAATATTTATTTTACAATAATTTTGCTTGTTTAAAACAACTTTGTTTTAAGCAACAATTAATTTTATAAAATTAGTTAAAATTAAAATCAAATTAAACAAAGCAGAAAAAAGGGACTGTCAAAAATATCAACTAAATCCAAAGAGATTTTATCAGAGAAAATCAACAAAATTTAAAAAGAGTTTTAATATCGTATTAATACTCACCTCCATCCATTTATATATTTAAAACACTCCCCTTTTTGTTTTTTAATTACTGGAAGAAAAAATATGACATAAAATGATGAAGTATTAAGTAATTTAACTGCAAAAATTTAGGTTCCAAAGCCACAAAACTTTATTATTACTATACTTTATTTTTTACATCTAATCATCACCTTAGTGACATTTACTAAGTAATTTCTTTCCACCTCTTTCTTTTGCAGACTTATTCTGGCCTTTTCTGCGTAGCCATCAACCCCTACAAAAGGTTCCCCATCTACACCCCTCGTTGCATGGCCATGTACAGAGGCAAGAGGCGTACTGAGGTGCCTCCTCACTTGTTTGCCATCTCTGACGGTGCCTACATGGCTATGTTGGCAAGTAAGTAACGCAAATGCACATCAAAACATATCACCACGAAATAAAGAGACGCATTGAATACAGATATTAATGATCCATCAATACATAATTCGTATAAAATAAGCACTTATTAAAAAAAGCTTTAAAGTCACGGTTCTTCGTTTATGTTTGCCCTCAGTTGTAATTATAGTTATATTATCGTCCCATTTTGAAGCAACACTACGGCTATTTTGGGACGGACCTCGCCATTTTGAACCTTGGTCAGTTGACGAGGACAACACCTGAGCTGGTGGCCCGCTCTCCAAACTTCCCCACCACACCAGCGGAAGGACGTTTGCCCCGATGGATTTAACGTGCACCAGACCTGCTTATACCGCGGTTCTTCGGTGGAATCGGGCCCCGAACCTGCAACCCTCCGGTTCCGAAGCTTAGATCTTCACCAGGCCACCGCGGCCTCCAGTTGCAATTATAAAAACATAACATAAGGAAAAGAATATTTTGGCTAAAGTCAACTTAATGCCAAAGGAGACACTATTTGTTACTTTCAAAGTATTCTTATTCACATTCGGTTCTGACTTCTCCCTTTTTTAAAATAAAGGAAACAATGAAATGTGTATAAATTAATAAGGAGCATTGAATTCAAAATCTTTTTAATGTGATTATTTTGAACTTTGATCTGAAGAGCCGTATTGCTATTTCGTTCATTATTTATTTTTTGTGAAATTAAGATTTCTTCTTTCCCTTCCTCTTTAGTTGGATAGGAGTTTTAAAGAAAGCAAACGATCTTTTTCATAATTCACACATTATTTCAAACAAAAAGATGATATTTTATTATAAAATCCAAGATCGATTATATTTCTTCACTTGTATTGATTATTTTTCTACCGTTTGTTGTTAACATCTCGGTAGGTTACACTTTGCCACTTTCATCAACAAATTTCATAAATTCGAAAAAAAAAAAAAAAAAAAAAAAAAAAAAAAAAAAAAAAAGGGGGGGGGGGAAGGTATACTTCTGCTTCGAAAAATCCTCTTGCTCGTGCTTAAGGCTGCATACCTCAATTCATAATACTTCAAAATCTTTGCAAACCTCTCTTTCTAAATACCACAAATAGTTATTCACTGTTTGATAGTTATATAAATCCCCAAATATATGACAATTAAATTCTTCAATGAGTGGAATACAAGTTAGTCCCACTTGAACATGGCCTTAATATTCTTTAGAGTTTTTTAAAGAGAAAATTAGACAACAAAAAGCATTTTATTGTTATTCTTAAAACTCATTCAAAAAAACATTGTATGTCAAGCTCAGAGTCATTGCTTCCCAAATCTGTAAATTTATAGATTTAAGAGGCTTCCCAATTGTAAAAAGGCTTTTAAAGTCTTTTGTGTTATGAATTCAACAAGATCTCCAGCATCCACGATTTTTTTACGTGCAGTTTTGAACCTAACTTTAGAATTGACGACTCAACGGCCTTCGAGATTTTTATGTCTGCCTTTTTTTTTTTTTTTTTTTTTTTTTTTATAAATCCGAATGATTTCTGGAACACTTGAGGGCACAATTCTAGAGGCCGGAAAGAAAGAGGAGCCTGCCAAAAAGAAGGGAGGGGTGCGTTCCATTCACAATACCATTTTAAGGTCGGGAAGAATACCATTCAGGTGCCAAAGAAACGGATTATTTTCCTGCCATTATTTTTAGCCCTTCTGGCACGCGTTCCGAGATGATTCTTTCATTCTTCTTCTTGATGACCGCGTCTTCCATCAATGTTACTTAATCACGCGCAGCTATTTGGGTCAAAAGTATCTCTGGCGGCTCCGGTTTCTGCAACTTTGTTTCATGCCAAGCGAAAACAAACAAGGACTTGTAGTTTTTTGAACTTTCAGGTGTTAATTAGCTTAATAAAAGAATAAACACGCATTATAGCTCACTCACAGTTAAGATAAAGATTCGATCTGTAATATACTACTGAAAATGTCAAAATTCAAACTTTTAAAATACGAATAGTAAAATAAACTTCAACAACTAATAAGCCGAGCCAACAAACTGGCCTCCGACCCGCCACTAAGGCACACGGATAAATTTCGCAAGACTGAATGACCGGACCGCCGCTGCAGCAATACTGGCGGGAACTGTGGTTGAGTCTTAAGGGCCTGCACCGTCCACGTTTCAATCCTCCCCATCAATGGGAGGGCCAGTGCCCCCACCTACTATTGTGCCCACCGGGTTGGAGAGATCCAACCACCATACCGGAAGTATCTCATCCTCAGTTCGAGATACCCCCCAGGGGATTTCAACAACTAATAAAAAAACAACTTTATTGAAGTGGGGTATAATTTAAGTTTATTGTTCAAAACGGACCTTATAATTTTGAATCCCTGACAGAGAACCAGAACAACACATGAATGGAAAACCAAGCATGATACATATAATGTTCGCGATTCTTTAGTGAAAACTGGTTTTGAGATTAAAATCCTTTGAACAATCCGAAACAAAGTTTTACCTCAAAATCACCCTGACAGTAAAAAAAAGAAAAAGAAAAGAAAATAGAAACAGTACTAAAATAAGCCCTCCTCTAAACGCTTAAACCGAAATAACATTCACCCTTTTTTAATTTAAAGTGAAAATATTTTTCAAAGGAAGTCACAAATATCAAAATTCGAAAATTCCAATAGCATTATAATTCTGTATCTTAATCCTTTTTATATTATTTACTAGTACATAATTTTAAATAATAACTCTTTCTTAAACAGTTGAATTTTTCTAAACTTTTCTAGAAATAAAAGGAAGTGAAAAGGAAATAAAAAAAAATTATTTCCATTCTATTAAAATACGGAAAATAAACAAATCTTTTAGAAAGAAAATTTAAACATAAATTCCTAAAGGAACAGCTTTTTATTTATTTTTCTCGTAAATAAATTTCAACTCGAAGAAACTTTGAGAGAAATATGCTTTTTTTAAAAAAAAATTTTCTTAGCTGTAAATATAGATTTAAGAAAGAGTGGTTAATTAAACATTCAGATGCAACATTAATTCGACATTGGGATACAGAATTAAGTTTAATATTAAATTATATGCTCCATTGTCAATGCTTACCATCCATAAACGTTTAGTTTTTATTTATATAAAAAAAGAAAAGATGCTATGATAAAATTTCTTGACAAGAAAGCAAGAATATTTTTCTAAACTCCACATTATGTTTTAAAGGAATATTTATTAGCCAGCTAGCAATCTTCTATCAAACAGAAGTATTATTTTAGGTAATTAAGCGTTAATATTACATTATTTATACTCACAGTGTTGCTTAACTTAATAACAAAACCGTTAAGATGTTCTCAAAAGTTTTTTAAGCTAAGCTTCAAATTAATTACTTTTCTTATCTTTTGCAGATCGTGAGAATCAGTCTATGCTTATCACGTAAGTAACAATTTTTGTCTTTTAAATTAAATTATGTCATGTAAAAGTAGCAAAATAAAAATTGAAAAGTTTAATACATTACTTAAATTTGAATTAATTTACAATGTTTAAGTAATTACTTCAATGCTAATTTAATTCTATCTAAATAAAGTTTGAAATCAGGGCATGTGACCACGTTCGAGATGTATTTTTGGAAAAATGCTCCAAGATAGTTATATTTTTGAATTTCTATACAAAAATGATTAAAAAAAAAGCATGTGTTAAACAAAATACATCACTTTAATGATAAAAGTTTTCTACAAATTTAAAAAATTGCATTTTTTTTAACTAAAAAGAGGTGTAAAGCAAAAATTTTTATCTCAGAGATTTATCAAATGATTTGCTTGAAATTTTACAAATAAAAAAGTTTAAAAAAAGAGCTATTCCTGAACTATAAAATAAGCTATACTCCTATTCATTAAAAAATATTCGTACTAAACTAATAAGTAACTTGAAATTTTCAATTTTTTTACGCGTTGTGAAGCATTAAAAAACAATAGAATATTTCTAAATGAAAAGATCATTTATTTTCCCTTCAGAAAATGCTTAAAATGCTGAGAAACTATTATAACAAATTTGAACAAGAAATGTTCATTAGATTTTAATTTAGGATGTTTTTCTGAAGAAAATTCAAACAAAGGTTTAGAATTTGAGAAAATAGCACATAGAGCTGTAAAATCAAATATAACCTGTATAAAATCAGTATAACGTTACGAAAAAATGAACTGTGAAACAAAGTTCAGACGACTTTATAAAGAAATTTATTCAAACATTTACAACTTTTAAAAAATCCTATTTTAGCTTAAAAAAATCACCTCTTAGCTCAAAAATAAAAAAATCTCAGCAATCACCTGCCTTAAGTCATAAATTTCATTATAAAAGCACGTGTATTTACGCGAAGCATAACATAATGTGTGTGTTTATTTGTATTTGTGTGTGACTGACAAATCTTAATTTCTACCTACAGAGGAGAGTCTGGTGCCGGAAAGACTGAGAACACGAAGAAAGTAATTGCATACTACGCCAACGTCGGTGCCTCCACAAAGAAGGGAGAAGTTAAGAAAGGAGTAAGTTTCCGATTTATAAAAATCACTCAAATTCACTAAAAGTTCTTTATTTCTGTAAGCACCATGATCATTCTAAATAAACTTCCTATAGAATCCTCAAAAGTACTATCTCTATAAAAACTGGAATTCAGTAATAGGAATAATATAATTCCAAATTATTCAAAATATAGAAAATGCTGTCTCATTGTAAAATTTAACTATCGTTAAATCTCTATTTAAAATGAAAGGAGCAATATTCTCAAATTTGATGTGCGAATGAGACAGTGTGCTTTTGACGTGTGTCCACGTACGTTGGATTTTAACGAAATGTTTCATTGCAGCCATCCCTGGAAGATCAAGTCGTCCAGACTAACCCTGTTCTTGAGGCCTTCGGTAACGCCAAGACTGTGAGGAATGATAACTCCTCTCGTTTCGTAAGTAAAATGTTTCACTCCGATTTCTTTGCAATTAAAAAGGAATTCTGAAAACGGCTGCTAACTACCTTCTCTTTTTCGAATAGGGTAAATTCATCCGTATTCACTTCGGTCCCATGGGCAAACTGGCCGGTGCTGATATTGAAACATGTAAGTCTTGAATTTTAAAAACTTAACTCAACACGCACTCAGGTATTATAATAAAGGACAAGTTTACATCATGGCTTCACATTATCTGAAAGAAACTGTTTCTTGAATTGCAGATCTATTGGAGAAAGCTCGTGTGATCTCTCAACAGTCACTTGAGCGTTCTTACCATATCTTCTACCAGATGATGTCTGGAGGTGTTCCTAACATGAAGGGTAAGATCTATTGGTCCATTGCTAAATAATCAAAAAATGGAATTCATAAACATTTCAAATATAGTTTAACTCGCACTGAGTTTCACACCATCGGGATTTTAAGTTTACCATTGACTCCTATTGAAGAATAAATTATTTAATACATTTCTTTGACAAATTCTTACACACACAATATTGATTAACATTTATATTTTCCATTTTTTCAGTTTAAATAGAAGCTTAACATGTTACGATAAATATATTCTTTGTACATTCCAAAAACAACAGACACGGAGACCTCATGATATAATTTTTTGCTATCAGTAAAAATTTCAATAAGACATGTAAGTAAATACTTAAGACATGTACTTACTGAGACTTAAAACTTACTGCGATTTTAAATTTACTTGTAAGATTTAAATTTGTGATTATATGCACAGAATTAAGTTATTTTACAAATGAAATAAGATTTAATCAAAAATCCAACTTTATTTATTGTTTAGAGTGATTTTGCAAATAGACACGGTAATGCAGGGCAACTAATCTTTCTGAATTAAGCTAATCCTGGGTAAAATCTTATTCATTAGTTCTTAATAATAGGAAAAAAAGGGCATGTTTTTGGAGGTAATTCTGCTATGTTGCCCATTTCAAAATTTCATCATGCATCGATTATTTTTTATTATTCTGAAATGATCGTGGAAAGTGTTTTTACATGTAAGTATTCTTACAAATAGCATATTACTGAAGAATGATTGATATTAATGGCAAATGACTTTTTTCCCCACTCAGAGATGTGTCTGCTGTCCGACGATATTTATGACTATCACTTCGTGTCCCAGGGTAAAATTGAAATCCCTAATGTAGATGACGCCGAAGAAATGAGGCTTACAGACGTAAGTATGAACTGAGAAACCTCCGACTCAGCAAGTTGTCTCTCCCAGTCTCTTACTTTCAACTACCCATCTCTTCTCTATCACAGTTCTACCGTATTAAAACCGGAAAGCTCCCCTCCAACATATGAAGCGTTTTTATTTCTATTGGTCTAAGTGAAGTTCGTTTGATCTATCTAGGTCCGTTAGGTTTTTGGTCTAAGTGAAGACTAGCATACGAAGTGAAGCTAAAATATCGGTGTAAAGAAATCGACAATCTGTTTGCAAACGCGGAACTCAGTAGTGAAATGTATTTAGAATTTAAATATTGGGAAGGGGGCCGCTGCCTTGAGGCGACACTTGTCAGTAGACGGTTTTAGAAATTGGTATTTCAGACCTTTAAAAGCGCATCTTTTAATCCACAGAAATTTGCCTGCTCTCGGATGATATCTATGACTATCACTTCGTGTCTCAGGGTAAAGTAGAAATTGCCGGTGTCGATGACGCAGAAGAAATGAGACTTACTGACGTGAGTATCAGCAGTCAAACGCTTGGCTCTGCTTGGCTGGCTCATCGGTGACCAATTTGTTGCTTTTTTTTTTAATTAATTGCGTAAAGTTTTATATATCATAAGACTTTTAAGGCCTTAAGAGATCAGAAATAGAACTAAAAACGAGAAAACGAAAAGCAACAAAGAGGACACGATATTATTGCTGATTGTTTTTGCTGGCTGCTGCTACAGTATTTCATGCTTTAGCTTCAAGACATCACGGTTTCTGCTTTTTTTATTACTGCAATTGCTTTCGCTTTTAGAATAGTTGTAGTTTAAAGATGCAGCTTTTTTGCTTAGTTATAGAATAATGTGGCTGGCTATAGCGCTTTTTTGTTGCTTTATTATAATTTTTATTATCGCTATTTTCGCGTTTTTCCCTTGCTTTCGCTTTGCTTTTAGTTATTTAAGTATCAGCCTTTAAAAGTATTTATTTTTGAAGCTTTTATTTATTTTTGCTTTGCCTCGCTTACAGCTTTTGCTTTTTTAAAGTATCAAAATAGAAGAGCTATTTTTTGCTTATGAATTATGTTTCCCAGATCTTTAAATTTTAAGTTTAAAAATTCCAGATCTATTTTCAATACTAACATTTGAAAATAATGAAAGAATTTCCTTATTTTATTTCTTTTACTAACTTGCTTTTTTCCTTTAAAAGCCAAACTGCTATGAAATCTAAAAACTCCGATTTTGCATGGCCTTTCAATTTTGATGACATATGTCTTTTTAAAAAAATCTATTTAACTTTCAGCTAAAATTTTCTACTTCTAATGCATGATTTCGCTATTTTTGTTTATACACTAAATGAGTAAATCTTTTTACTAGTTAAGTGTTTCATGTAAAAAATAAAACTCTAGCAATTTAATAAAATGATATAATATTAAGCTCTTAAATCTCCCATTCAGGTATCCTGTTCATGCAGGATAGAACTAAATAAATGTTTCCAA
Source organism: Argiope trifasciata (assembly GCA_026543055.1). Taxonomy (NCBI): domain Eukaryota; kingdom Metazoa; phylum Arthropoda; class Arachnida; order Araneae; family Araneidae; genus Argiope; species Argiope trifasciata. The sequence continues at coordinate 1,848,241 of JAPMOQ010006428.1, read as the reverse complement.
TGAGTAGTAAATATCCTCAACAATAAGTATTCTATTATTTCAAATAAAATTTAGAATATAAAAAATATCTGGTTTAATAAACTTTGAAATAAAAATAATTCAAATAAGAGTATAAGATTTTATTTTGTATTCGAGAGCCTAAATAATTTCAACGAGCTTTCCGAAAGCTATTATTTAATTAATGTAAAAAAAGCAAATAGAATAATTTGCTCCCTTTCAATAATGCCACGGATATACATAAAGTATTTTAAGATTAAAAATATTTAATTAGAATATTAAATAATCCTATTTTAAAAATTAGATTTGTTCAAACTTGATTTTAAAAATTAGATTTCATTTTCTACTAAACTAAATTGTTTTTCTAAATTTTTTAAACGATTTTGTTTTTACTTTCGAAAAAATAAGAAACGCCCAATTCCCCCCCCCCCTAAAATTATAGAAATAAAAGTATAATTTTCTTATGTTATTTAAACCAAAAGTCTAAGCACGATTAAATAGTACTATTTCAAGGCAAAACCTACGCGTAAAACAAAAATTTTAAATATAATTTCACACAATTTTTACGAAGAGACGACATCTCTTCCAAGTAAAGTAAGTAACGTCTTTTTTTTCATCGTTGTTGCCATACAGGAAGCCTTCAACATCTTGGGCTTCAGTCAGAGCTACAAGGATGAAATCTACAAGATCACCGCCGCCTGCATGCACATGGGTGAGATGAAATTCAAGCAGAGGCCCCGAGAAGAACAGGCTGAACCCGATGGTACCGAGGAAGGTGAGAAGATCAGCCACTTGTTGGGCATCAACGCCGCCGATTTGTACAAGAACTTGTGCAAACCAAAGATCAAAGTCGGTGCTGAGTTTGTGACACAAGGTCGTAGCGCACAGCAGGCAAGTTACAAAGATGAAACCTTCATTATTTTCATTGGATGCGAACGTCCACAATTTCTCCGTTGACTTGCGAAACTTATGAAAGCATTTTTTTTAGGTCGTATACTCTCTTGGTGCCTTGGCCAAGGCATTCTTTGACAGGACCTTCAAGTGGTTGGTAAAGAAATTGAACGAGACCCTCGACACCCAACAGAAAAGGCAATACTTCATTGGTGTATTGGATATTGCCGGTTTTGAGATCTTCGACGTGAGTATACTAATAACCTAACATTTTTAATAGTCCTCGATTTAATATTCAAAGTTTTTATTTATAATCAAATCATATTCAATATTCAAAGTAATAATACTCAAAGTTTTTATAACAATGGAAATAATCAATACTCTTGTATAATTAAAAGAGATAGTTAAGCTATATTTCATAATCAGAAAAAATTAACCAAACAAAATTAATAGAAATTAATTTCTTCTTTGAAACTTCCGTTCTAAGTTTAAATTATAAATAAAATAAAAAAACTTAATTTTATATCATAAACAAATTTTGTTACATAATAATTCGAGTAAGTTTGAACAATATTTGAATTTTATAAAATGCAGATAAGGTATTGAAACTAAGCAGTAAATCAATTATTCTAAAACGCGCAGTTTTTGTAAAATGAAAAGACGATATTCCCCTTTCTTTACTCTCCCTTTCTCCTATTCTACTGTTACTTTCTGATTCTCTACAATTTACAACTTTATCCAAAATCATACCTTCTCCCTCTGATAAAGTCTGTAATAACGTCCACAAATATTAGATTCTTTTTAATGTAGGTTTTATTGTTTAGAGTAGCAATAATCATTAGATATAGAAACTTAGATTTAAATGTAGTCATAAAACATTAAAATCGATGCATTTTAGAAAAATATTAGTGATTAATCGACTTTTAAACAAGAATCTCAAATGACACTTTAAGAAAATAATATAAAATTTTGAAATACACATGTTAAAGAGTTGTGAAAATAATAAAAATCTTTGAAATCTTTATCTTAATATTTTTGTTCAATTAAAAACTGTAATTTAAAGATGTTAACTTTTTATCGTATTTGATCTTTATTAATCAATTTAGTAAAAGTTTATGTTTAAAACAAATAAAATTTATTGCAAATATATATTTTAAACTACTATATAAAATATCTTAGTGCATAAGACTTCAGTTAAATAATATAAATTTAATAATCGGTATTCTCTATAATCTTTATCTGAAAAATGAATTTTTGACAAATTTTAAATTAACAACTTTTTAAAAACAACTAAAATAATTTTCAAATGTTTTTTAGAAATTTTTCAAATAATTTGTATGTTAAATAGATATAGTTCAGCAACAGGCATTGTAAAATATTTTAAATAATCTTTATAATCCAACCTTAACGCTCTTTAGAGAGAAAAAAAAACTATAGACCTTAGTTCTTATCGTCGATTCCCCTTTTAGTTTTAGCTCTCCTTTCTTTCATTTCTTGTTTCTGTGTCTACTTTTTCTGTATTCCTTTTCCTCACTTTCCCTCAGTTTAACGGCTTCGAACAGCTGTGTATCAATTTCACTAACGAAAAACTGCAGCAGTTCTTCAACCACCACATGTTCGTCCTGGAGCAGGAAGAGTACACTCGAGAGGGCATCGAATGGGTCTTCATTGACTTCGGACTCGATCTCGCAGCCTGTATCGAACTCATAGAGAAGGTAACACTCGTCAGTCGCTGACGGCATGAGGCCAGGCATGAACAAAAACCGCTGCTCAAAAAAACATTTCATGCTTCTCTGAATCCGCTTATACGAAAGAGAGTCCGCGAAATTCTTATCGTTCAGTTATCCGCTAATTTAAATCTCTTCAAATGCTTATTTCTTGCTTTGTGACAAATATTCCAGTCTCCTCTAAATTTCCTTTGGGGTTTTTTAGATAACCACTTGCCAAGTATCAATAACATAAACTTCAATATCTTTATCATATGTTACATGTTAAGAACCCAGAGTTCAAATCAAATCGGTCTCTCCATGACGAGACTGGAATAATTGTTTTGTTAAGCTAATTAATGAAAGCTATATATTGACTGAGCTCTTGCTTTTTTCCCCTTGCTTTTTTTGCCACTATTGCCAAATCCTTGCAGTACAACGGCTTTGAACAGCTTTGCATCAACTTCACCAATGAAAAACTGCAGCAATTCTTCAACCATCACATGTTTGTACTGGAACAGGAAGAGTACAAACGTGAAGGTATCGATTGGGTCTTCATTGATTTTGGACTCGATCTTGCCGCTTGCATTGAGCTGATTGAGAAGGTAACGAGCATGCGCTATTTTGCTTATTCTTAATTTCTTCCGCAGACAGGAATTAAATGGCATTTTTTTAACAGAATGTAAACACTTTAAGCAATAATGAGCTTTAAATTTAAAAAATATGCTTTTAATACAGCTTTTCCGAATCATAAGAAAATGCTTTTCATTTTAATTAAGTTTTCTTTTATGACTTTTATTTATTTAAATTAATTTTTTAAATATCAAATGAATTATTTAAAACTCTATGTAAAATCTATTTGCTCTTAATTCTATCTGGTTTAAAACAGATTTGTTAAACTTCTCATCTATGTAAAATCTATTTGTTCTTAATTCTATCTGGTTAAAAACAGATTTGTTAATCTTCCTATCATATATCAATTAATGATTCTTGTTTTTCATTATTACAACTATTTCACTTTAACGACTGTTGTATGTTATATCTCAGAGTTTTTTTCTTTCTGTATTTTAATCTCTTTTGTCCGATGACAGCCTTTGGGCATCTTGTCCATCCTTGAGGAGGAGAGTATGTTCCCCAAAGCCACTGACAAGACCTTCATCGACAAACTGAACTCCAACCACTTGGGCAAGTCTCCCAACTTCGTCAAGCCCAAACCACCAAAGCCTGGACAGCAGGAGGCTCACTTCGCCATTGCTCATTACGCTGGAACTGTAAGTGGCTTAGGAACATGTAGTTTTCATATCAAGAATTCCTGATTCTAAAAATAATATTTTAAAAATGAACCTGAATTAAAAATTGCTAATTTAACTTTCAAATTTTGAAGTATATATATTAGAACTTGGACTTGACCCCCAAGAGACACTTGGAGTTCATACCATTCTCTCTTTTCCTTCCCAGGTTCCTTACAATATAACCGGCTGGTTAGAGAAGAACAAGGATCCAGTCAATGACACCGTCGTCGACCAGTGCAAGAAGGGCTCCAACAAGTTGCTCCAAGAGATCTTTGAGGACCATCCAGGTTTGGGAGGTGGTGATGATGCCAAGGGCGGCAAAGGTGGCGGTGGCAGGAAGAAGGGTTCTGGTTTCCAGACTGTCTCCGGTCTTTACAGGGTAAATAAGAAGCACTCTAGTTAAGATACACAATTATACTCTAATTCTTAATTTTGAATATTTTTCTCTTATTTTGAGTATTTTATTAATTAATTTGGCTCTTACAAATAGATAATCTGTTGAATGATTTGATGTTAACTACCCAAGAATTTTCTTTCATATTCATTTGTCTTTTAATGTTCATATAATGCTAATTATAATTATTATTTAAATAATTCATTAAGATTTTTTCTTGTAACATTTCATAGTCAGGTGTTTTATCAAAATAATATTATATACGCATTAAATTAATTTTACCAATCTTTTAAATGCCCTGTATTACTATCATTTTCTTGTAATATTTCATAGTCAGGAGTTTTATCAAAATAATATTATGGGTATTGAATTAATTTTTTATTGCGCAATATTGCTATATTTATATATTTTTATTATGTTGATGAAATATGAGTATAATATAAAATTAGATATAGTATTTACTTCCTTACGATTTATGTAACATGTGATATTCATAATCCAGTATTTCAAAATTGTTTATCGGAATCAATAACTATGGGATTGCAAATATAAAATTCATGTAAAATTACAACTCCATACATTTTATTATAACAGTATTTTTATTTTATCAGAGAACTGCAGGAAAAGCGACATGTCGTTTACAGTAGAAATAAGTAAATCTACAAAATTCAAAAATATAACAAGCAGCTTATATAGTGACTTAGAGCTTTGCTGATAGCTTTTTTATAGCTTTTTTGGCCTTGTAGTATAGAGCTTGCTTATATGTTTCAGTATAGCATTACGTGCGTTAAAGTATTTAGATTTTGTTTTTAGCTTCTTCAATTTTTTTCTTTATTGAAATATTAAAAAAGTATTAGTATCTAATGCAATATAAGCTTTTAAAGTGATGCTAAAATATAAGTATCTAATATATTAACCTTTCGCTTTGGTAAATGCTACAAATTGAGCAATTAAAAAAAAAGTTTCAGTTACAACCTGTTTTGTAACTTACAATTTGCAACTTATTTTTTTAATGCATTCTAGTCTTATGCTTTTGCATTTAAACAAGAAGAACTAGAAATCCAAATGTGTCTAAATATTCAAAAAATTCCTTATGAAATTTCTTTCAAAAGCTTAATAAGAAAAAATTAAATATATATATATTTGACAAATGCATTTAAAAGGATTTCTAGTTCTTTTGCTGCATAAAAAGTAAGCCTTTTTTTCATGCAAACTGTGCGTAGTTTCTGCTTATTGCGTACGTATTCTCTTTCTTCACATCTTGGGCCCTTTTCAACCAAGATGAAAGTCAGAGATTGTCAAAAGAAATGCTTTAAATAGTTTGCTTTGCTTCTCCTAACTATAGGAACAGCTTAACAGGTTGATGGCCAGCTTGCACAGCACACAACCTCACTTTGTGCGTTGCATCATCCCCAACGAGTTGAAACAGCCAGGTAAATTCGAAAATTCGACACTCCTCCAAACACTCGATTCTTCTCGCCTCAACTCTCTCGACCCGCCACCTTAAATCCCAACAGAAACTCTTCTGACCTCACTGTTTCCGAAATATTTATCAAGCCCTGCTCGAAACATTCACCATTGTTCTTAATATTTTTTTTAACCTAATCACCACACTTTTCTTCTGATTTTTAATTTTTTTTCAATGCCTGCTCATTTTACTCTTTCCGTTCATAATACTTTTCCATCAACACTCCTCACTTATTTCCCCTATTTGAGGATTATTCTCCAAGATTTTTATCTCTAGGAAATGATTCGAAAAATCCAATTCCAAGATATTCGGTAGAATAATCTCACGTGGCGCACCCTCTCGAAAGAGGCAGGATGTATTTGAGGGAAACTTTTATGTTGTTTTTAAGCTGATGTATAATACTGCGTGTTTAATTGTCAAACAGGAACAGTTAAACAAGTTGATGACCACCCTACGTAGCACTGCTCCTCACTTTGTCCGATGTATCATTCCCAACGAGACTAAATCTCCAGGTAAGCCTTTCAGAAGTGATTGTAGCATCTAGTCGCAGAGAGCGCTTAAGGAAAGATGGATGCCATCTTCATTACTGCTTTGCTATAAAGGCTTCTATGTCTGCTAATTGATAAATTTTCGAATGCTTTCAAAGCTTCATTAGAAATCAAGTTCAAAAGCAAGTTAAAAAATTAGCTGTTTGCTGAGAGTGCTTTTAGATAGCTTAAAGAAGAATTTACTGCTTTTCTTTGCTAAAAATACAGCTGAATTCTAATTAAAAGTACAAAAATTAAATCTTATATGCATTAATGGTTTTATTTAGTTGCCTATCTTAGCTGCCTATAATGATTTTTTGCTGCCTATTTGTGTGTCATGAGTGCGATTTATTTGTAAATATATGGATATATATCGTATTTAAAAATTGAAAGGCGCTTTGTTTGCTGCAAAGCGACGCACTACTATTTTAAAGAAAAATTTTGAAAAAAAAAATTATCTAAGATCCTACCTTCAAAATGCCTTTTCCTTTGTTTCCTGAAATATTTATTTCTGCATCATCCTTCTCTGTTGCTGTCATGATTTTCCTTCTTGACCAACCATGAATGATTTTTCCTTCAACCAGGTATTCTTTCCCTTTTTATATTTTTCCTCAAGATATTTGTAGATCTGAAATTAAACACTTTAAAATTAATTCCAAATTTTAAAACCTTTTTTTGTAACTTGATTATATATACCTTAAATTATATTTTTCTTGCCTGTTAAAATATATAATTTTGATCTCAGTATAAAAGTTTGAAAAATAAGTATAAAAGTTTTAAGAATGAATGTCAGTTTTTAAGAATGAGTAACACTGTAAAACATTGATTTAGAACTATAAATATGATTTATGTTGAATTCATTTAATTAAAAATTGTAGTTTTCTTTATGATATCAAAAACGTAAAATCAAAATGGAGATAATAATTTTTAATTTAACGAGGACATAAAATCTAAGCAGCAATATGGTTTTTATGACACTGAGAACATAAGATTTTAGTGAAATACTTCTTTTTCTGTTGATTATAAAATCGAAGTTTAAATACTCTTTATGACAATGAGAAAGTAAAACATAAGTAAAGTAGCCCACAGTTGTTTCGCTCAACTGATGACGGAGGGACGAACGTCTTGCTCATCTCGTTACGTGTTTCCACAGGTGTCATTGACGCTGGCTTGGTAATGCATCAGCTGACCTGCAACGGTGTACTTGAAGGAATCCGTATTTGCCGAAAGGGATTCCCTAACAGGATGATCTATCCTGACTTCAAACAACGGTAAGTTTATCTAGAAAAAGAAGTAAACTATCTAAGCAATTAATTTGTTTATCTAGATAATATATTGTAGAACTACGTAAGCAACTAGTTTGCTCGATAGGGCTCCTTATCTAGTGAATATGCTAAGTAATTCGATTTTTGTCCTCGAACAGTTACACCATCTTGGCTGCCAGCGCTGTCCCTAAGGGATTCGTTGACGCAAAGAAGGTTGCTGAAGCTGTATTGGAAGCCATTCAACTGGACAAGAATGACTACAGGCTCGGAAACACCAAGGTATGAAAAATTTTACTGCACGAAAAGTTTTATTTATTTATCTTTACCATGAACATCTGATTTCCTTAACAAAAATTTCCATTATTTAACAAAAGAAAAATTCCATTAAAAAATCAATCCTTTAATATATTTAAACAAACCTCAGACACTTCGCAGGTCACCTTTTACGGAGAGAATCGTTGTTTAAATTTACTCTTTAATAATTTTATTTACTATTTCTAGGATAGTAGTAGAATTTTACTATCTCTAGACTAGTAAAAAATCAATAGACTTCCTTAAATTTTCCCATTTTGTAAAATTTAGTTCTTTTTTTTAAAAATATATATAGTTAATTTAGAAGCATGCATTAGTCAGCTTACAAGAGGTGACCAGAGCAGAGGTTTGGCTTCATATATTTTTATGACTAAAGCTATCGGAGATAGTTTTTAGTCATGGATAGAGTTTAAGCCTGAAACAATATTTTTCATTCAGTTTCCCTTTTCCAGCACTTCCTCAATCTCCTGATGTCTCCTTTTCCTCCCAATTACCTCCTACTCCCTTTATGGAAGAATCCCTATCACCTTCCTGTCCTGTGAGTTTCACCTTCCTGTATGGTGAGTTTCCGGAATTGTAAAAAACACACGATGGCTTCAGCGCTTCCTGTGTTTTTACAAACAGAAAATAAAAGGCCTCTTTTCTTAATTCTGTGAAAAGCTCTAACTGCTGTTGTTTGGTCTTAAATTTGCTTTAAAACATGCAATTAATGTTTTATTGATATTTTATATTAATGAAATGTAATTCTTAAATGACTAAGAAATCATTAAAAAGAAATTCTTAAATGGTTCTTAATTTATATCTGTCGAAAAAGGAATAAATTTTAACCAAATAGGAAATTTAGATGAACTATTTAAAATCAATTAAATTAGCTTTAAACCGGATTACAAATAACAAATTATTTTTGAAGAAATTTTTATCATTTTATTTTGAGAAACATCCTTTCCAGATTTCATGAAATAGAACAACGTTGATGTATTCCATTCTGTGCAACTTAATTGCGATAAAAATAAAAAAATACTTTTCATAGTTTTTATGCTTTTTTAAAAATGCTATATAATGCTCAGATATTCATAAGAAATACAAGCGATTTAAATTACTTTTGCAGCTTGCTTACTAAGTTAACTTTAAATATTTTTATAAATAAATCTTCCACAAAAAAAGTAAGCCGCGCTCAAAGATTGTATTTCGTTACAAAGTACCTCACATTATGCTGCATCCACTCAGGTATTCTTCCGTGCCGGTGTCTTGGGTCGTCTTGAAGAAATGCGTGATGACCGATTGGCCAAGATTGTCACATGGTTGCAAGCCTGGATCAGGTGGTACCTCAGCAAGAAGGAATTCAAGAAGCTGCAAGAACAAAGGTAAGCGATCAGTTAAGAAAACAACATTGAAATCTACATTCGTACCAGAGTATTTCATAGGAAAGTGAATTCACTGTTGCAAATTTTCTCAATTTCAGAGTTGCCCTGCTCGTCATCCAGCGCAATCTCCGCAAGTTCCTTCAACTCCGCAACTGGCTATGGTACAAACTGTACATCAAGGTGAGCATCTTGCCTCATGTCACAAATGGCATTATCTCTTGATTTCTTAAAAAAGAAATAATTCATGATGGAGTAATTCGTGATCTTCTTGTGTTCCCCAGGTCAAACCTTTGCTCAGCATGGCCCGCGTAGAGGACGAAATGAAGGAACTGGAAGACAAGCTGAAGAAAGCTTTGGAAACTTTAGAAAAAGAGGAAAAGCTTAGGAAGGAATTGGAACATCAAAACGTCAAGCTTCTCCAGGAGAAGAACGATATGTTCTTGCAACTCGAGTCTGAGAGGACCGGATCTGGAGATCTTGAGGAGCGTCTGGCCAAGACCATCTCCATCAAGAATGACCTGGAAGGACAGCTGCAGGTTTGTGAAACTTATATGAAAATAGGATTAGACAGATATTTTAACGTCCCGTTATCGCGGTCAGGACTACACTTAAGCTGGCACCCCCACTCTCCACACCACATCAGTGGGAGGACATTTGGCCTGACAGATTTAACGTGCAAGAGACCCCTTACACGACGGTTCTTCGGTGGAATCGAGTCTCGAACCTGTAACCCTTCGGTTCCGAAACCGAGACCTTACCTCCAGGCCACCGCGGCCCATATAAAAATAGGATTAGAAATATCAGTGAATAAAATCAAAAGTTTAAATTTCCAGTTTTAAAACAAATTACCATTTTAAAAATAATCAAATATATCTTATAATTCACATTTCCTCTTTAAATCCTTATTTGTATCGAGGTAATTCACAGTTAATATAGAAACACAAGATCCTTAAATCACAATGAGAACTTTCATTATACCGAATAGAATTCTCTTCTAAGCGTACACTGCTCTTAGCTATACCCGGAGTTAAGTATCTTCTTCAAAAGGATTTTGAAATGCATTCGCCGATCAGCTGTACATCCTAGCACTCGAATTCTGTGAAGAAATTAAATATGCAATCGTCTAACCATTCGGGAGTCGTAACACTTAGCTGGGAGTTCCTTGTAAGAAACAAAGAAAGGGATTATTTGAAAAGTAAAGAGTTCCTTCTCTTATTTTAAGTGGGAATGATAGACACTGAAGCATTGATCCAATGGAGAGCTTTTTATTTTACATTTTGCATCAATGAGATTGCCAGAGACATTTCTTAGTAGAAGGAAACAGGTTTTTATATAGGAATCCGTGACATCTGTTTCTAACTCATCATCAAAATATGCAAATAAATTGTAATATTTACTAATGTGGCGCTGTTGAGAAGCGAAGAAGATTAGTAAATTTATTATTTCTTTTATAAATTTATTTAATTCTAATTTAAATATGCGTTAGCAAATGAGATGGCTCATTTTTATTAACTTTTTTATTTTTTGAATACATTTTTAAAAAAGGAATGCGGAATGATATATTTAAAAGAAAGGATGGTTAAAATTTTACATATTGGCCCATTTATCCGTCACAGAGTTTGAACATCTTTCTATTTTCGCTAACAGGGTCTGTTGAGGGTTCAATTTAGCTCTGAAAAGTCCCCTTGTTTTCCGATGAAAAGTCACCTGACTATCGCATTAACCCAGTAATTATGGGTGATAAAGCGGTATTTTTAGATTGAAGAATTTTACAGACAAGAATCAGTGCTCACTTTAAAATAGAATATCAAAATTTAGAGCTGTCCAAAAGAATATCTGGAAATTGTCCAGGAAACATCTCAAGGAACTTCCTCGGTGGGAAACAACATACTGAGATGATGAATGTTCCACACCCACGCCTGAGGATTCATAATCCCTTTCCACCTGGAAATAAGAGTAGAGGAAACTGAATCGATGAATCTAAATGAATGAATCTGAAGAGGAACTAATGAAATAATTAATCAATCCCACTTTCATCTTTATCCGTTAATATATGCTTTTTACAAACACAAATAAAAAATCGAAGCGAAAATTATTTTAAACTGTTGCCAATACTAAGAAATAAAATTTAAGTAATAAAGATTAGTAAATAAGGGTAATAAAATTTTAAAATATCAATTTAAGAATGAGGCTTTTCTTATAAAAAGTGCACTGAAATTTTTCTTTCGGATGACCAATTTTACAATAAACTTATAAATAAAAATGATTAAAGAATATTTCAATTAAGCTATAAATATTTTTATTAAATATGAAGATTCCTAATCATTAATATTTTATGACAATATTTCTTAATTATGAGCATATTTTATTATTCAGTTAAATTGTTATAATGCACTTATTAGTAGTTTGTAATCTAATATGGGTTAAAAAAATCACTCAAAAGCAGAAATAAGAATATATGAAAGTAATGGCTGTTTCTTTTCACTTACACATTTTCTTCTAATTTCGAAAACATGTGTATTCTCTCTTTCTATGCTCTAAAAAAAATGCTGCCCATTCTGAGGCATCGCAGAGGTACTCGTTCTCTTGTGTTTCTGATTCAAAATACATTTTAAAAGTATTGATAAAAATATCTTCGAAATAATTTTAAACTTTAACTGTAACTTTTCCTTTCCGCATGACAAATGTCCCCCTCTCTCTTTTGGCATCTTAACCACCGATGATTAATATCTTGACAGCGAATCTCTGCAATCTGTTTAACAGGCGGGGTACGAAAAATTAAAAAAGAAGGATCCCAGAGCAAAACCGAACGTGTAACGTGAACCCCTTCCACTTGTTTTTTTATTCCCCTCTCCAATCAAAAGCATGGGCACTTATGCCAGAAAGATGACAGACAAAAAATCTGTTCATTTCGGCCCAAGATGCGGGGGAGGGCGACATCCTTTTTACCCCCTTCATTTCTGACTCACAATCGTGCTCTGATTATTCCGTCTCGAATGAAATTCGGCTGTTCATCCAACTTCTCATTAACGACGACGATCCCCCGCCCTTCGGAAGTGTCTTCCCGGTTTCCTGCCTTGTTGAACTTAGATGAAGCTCTGATTCCTGGATTGCCTCTTCGGATTCATTTATTCAGATTCAGGAAAGGATTTAGTTGATAAGAAAATCAGACACAGAACTGAAGGTTGGATACCAGCTAATATTTAGTCTGTGATATCAGAATTAGAACTGAAGGTTGGGTACTAGCTCGTGCCCGCAGTGAATCCAGTTGGGATAGATTTATAATTTATTGCCCATATCTTCAAATATTTTTCTGTTTTTGGTGATAAATATTAGTTGATAAGAAATGGCCGCATTGGCTTTAAAAAATCCTGAAAATGGTTTTCTGGAAAATGACAAAATTCCAATGGATCTTGTTAATCGTCTCCAGGAATTGCAAGAGAGATTGTCTTCCGAAGAGGATGCCCACGCCAACTTAAGCTCCTCCAAGAAGAAGATGGAAGGAGAGATCTCCAACTTGAAGAAGGAGATTGAAGACTTGCAGTTGGTCATCCAGAAGGTTAGTACTCTATTATGAAATTTTTCCAAAACATTTTATGTTCATATTATAAATTTAATAAAAAAAATAGCCGCATGTTTGTTTTAATATAAATTTTAAATATTTGGATATTTAACTCTACAAATTCATTCTTAAAATATTGCACTGATGTAAAATAATTATTGATAATTAGAAATGTTCATTAGTGCTTATCAAATATGCATCAGGAAATAAAAAAAGGAATAATTGATAATTGCATGAAATATGATAAATAAGTAAAATAGTTTAATTTTTTTAATTCAAAGAACTTTCAAATAATTTAATGCACTGATATGTGAAATAAAAGATAATGATTTTTAAATATAATTTAATGCATTGATATGCAAACTAAAAGTTAATGATTTTGAAATGTTATTAAACATTATGTACTGAAATGCCAACAAGCGAACAGAATATTACAATTTATTCAACTAATTAATGCATGAAAACAAACTATTAATTTTTTACCACTACAGGCTGAACAAGACAAAGCCTCCAAAGACCACCAAATCCGAAACTTGAATGATGAGATTGCACACCAAGATGAGCTCATCAACAAGCTCAACAGGGAGAAGAAACAACTGCAAGAAATGGGACAGGTAATAACGAATTCGATTACTCTCTTGTGAATAATAATTATTCTTTTGATAAACATGAAAGAAAACAAGATATAAACATTAATAAAGTAAGAACTAAATATAATACGTTTTAAAATACAAAATAATATTTATTGCATCTCAACTGCATGAAATCTTAATAAATAAATAAAAAACATTTTCAATTAATAATACTTTGTGAGAAATTAAAATTTATGAAAGATTACTACTATGAATCCATGATAATAGTTAATCATTTTCTTTTTTTATCTAATGTTATAATTATCAGAAAGAAAATTGAATCAAACATTACATTTAAGACAGCCAAATGTAATTGACTATGCTATCTTCTATTCAGAAAACTGGAGAGGACCTCCAAGCCACTGAAGACAAATTGAACCACATGAACAAAGTGAAGGCCAAGTTGGAATCCACCTTGGATGAGGTAAGACGAAGGAACAAAGAATATTAAAAGTTTCTGAAAGTGAATAAAATTCGTTTCGAAAGCACTACCATTGACGAATTCTCAATCTTTCTAATAGTTGGAAGACGCTTTGAGCCGAGAAAAGAAACTGCGCGGTGATGTTGAGAAGAACAAGAGGAAGGTTGAGGGCGACCTCAAGCTTGCACAGGAAGCTGTTGCTGACCTCGAGAAAAACAAGAAAGAGCTTGAGCAAGCTCTTCAAAGGTAATAGGAGATAATAAGCGACAAAAACCATCCTTTTACTTTACATAAAAAAGAAAAAGTTATTCTAATTTTCATTATTGATGATTGGAAGTATTTAAATATAATATATTGCAAAACTTTCTCTTCAACCAATATATAATTTGATACCATAAAAAAATTGCTTTTTTTACTGATCATAGAATACAAATGATAATTTTATAAAATAATTTTAAAAGCGTGAAATTATTTTGCATGAAAAAAAGAAGAAAAATCTTACAAAAAATATAAAAAGAATCGTTAGTTTTAAATTGGAAATCTTCAAATAGTAATATCAAATAAAACAAAATAATTTTTTTTTTCATCCCTTACTGATAATATTGAAATGGAAGCTAAGTAACACGTATCCAATGTTTCCAGGAAAGAAAAGGAGATGGCTAGCCTTGCCGCTAAGCTCGAGGATGAACAGAGCCTTGTTGCTAAGCTCCAGAAACAGATCAAGGAATTGCAGGTAAGGACAAAACACGAGCATCAAATCCAAAAATAGTTATTCATATTTAGAAAAGTGAATTCAAAACACGCCTTTTCGCCAGCTGAAAAATTTATACACCATGTTTTTTTCTAAATAGTCATTTCTTCGGTTTTATTTGAAGTACATACGCCCATGTCATCTTTTAACTGATAACATCTCGTTTGAAAGAAACGAATAAATTAACTTGGCAGCATTTCAGAACAACAAGCCAGTCGACGAAAGAGCTGAGATTATGACACGTAAAGTGAAGAGATTCATAACTTAATTATTTCATTTTTATAAATTAAATGCTATTTAAAATAATTACATTTAGAAATTTTAAATTGCAGGGATATTTTCTGGAGTGGTATACGTACATAACAATTATGATAAAAGAAAATGTTCAAAAAGGAAGCTAAATAAAATAAATCATACCAAAATTTCTGCACAAATAGAGAATCATTGTAGGATTATGTAGTAAAGCTAAAATAAACATCATCATGTTTAATCAGGCACTGGAAAAGGGTTGTGCGACTAGCACATAAATGTAACTCCCAACATTGGGGAAATAACGTTTATATTTTCTAGTATTCGTACGTAGTCGTTTTTATTATTGGAATGACTGTCGAATAGAAAAAGCGAAAAGCCGAAATGCCGCTTTTCTTACGTTCTTCGCATCACTAACAAGACGTCCCAGACACATAATGTCGCTGGAATTTAAAGCTCCCTGTCTCGTGTCTTTTAGGAAGTCCCATCAGTTTTCCGCTCGTTTAACCCTCACCCACCCCAAAAAGGCAACAAGAATCCCAAAATTTTCTTCCCCAGTCGAAGCACGCGTGAGTCACGCTAACGACGTGTCATCCTGGGTGTTCATTTTTGGAACACCGCGCCAGGAGAAAGACTTCGGGGATATTGTGTTACAGCTCTCGCCTTGGCTCATCCCTACACCTTTGCGCCAAGACGGCCCGTCGCTATTTTTCTGTTGACCGATTCCCCCTGGAAACTGACAAAAGTCACTCTCTTCTCGGCTTTGGCACCAGTTGGGTCACGCGTCATTAGCTCCAGGACTGATCGCGACTTATTGGACTTTGCCTTACCAACCCGGATCGTCGCATCCTTTAGAAACTACTAGCACAGATTTGTTGAATTAACCAGCGCCGGTGATCCTCTGTTGTTAGCCATGGATACTACGACAGCCGAAAACGAAATTACGATTGATTCTGCCCCTGCACAAAACGGGTACAGCAATGGCATATCAAATGGAAATATCACAGAGCAAAGCCATGTCAACGAAAGTCTGAGGGAAATGAAATCAACTTTAGTTACTTGTCCTGCTAAAGTATCCCCTGCCGCCTCTTACAATGGCAGCATGCTGAAAAAAGAAGTGTTCTATCCGTACCAGAAAGTCCAATATATGTCACCAGGTTATAACCTGAGTTTCGATAGCAAACGGATGATCAGGCGATTGCAAGAACCTGTAATTGCTGCTTCGCCGGGAACAGTGCAATTGGTTTATGAAGTAGGGCATTTAAGAGAAATTCCCATGGCTAAACTCTAGCTTTTGCTCTTTCTCTATGCCTCTTCTCGGTGAATCCGTTTCTAAGCTCATCTCTATCACGCTTATTTACCATTCTTCGCTTTCAAGGCTTCGACAAAATCATTGCGATAGAAGTAAGATGTAAGCTTGATCTGCCTGAAATATAGCAATATTTAGTTATGAGCATTCTATGTTACATGAAAATTTAAATTATATTTCTTATCTAAAAAGTCTTTCAGAAAAGGCTTTCTTTAATTGGAAGATTAAAAGTAAAAAATGACTGTGTATGTGTATGAAATGAATGAAATCTGAAAGAAGCGAGTGCATTGCGAAAAAAGTCTAATGCTTAAATAATGCTGTGAATTTTCTTCTAAGCTTAATATTTGATGCTGTCTTTCTAATTACGATTTTTCAAACATTGGAAGCTAATCTTTTTAATCCACAACTATGCAATTATACTTATTCTTCTAAATTTTTCTGAAATTTTTACTAATTACAGGCCAGGATCGAAGAACTGGAAGAGGAGTTGGAAGCTGAGAGACAAGCCCGCGCTAAGGTAAATAATCAATATTTTTCATTGTTCCTCATGGCATCGTGAGCAAAATTTTGAATATTTTATAAAATCATCGAACCACCCTGAATATTATATTTTTCTATCCAGGCTGAGAAGCAACGCGCTGAGCTTGCTCGTGAAATTGGAGAGCTTAGCGAGAGGTTAGAAGAAGCCGGAGGTGCTACCTCTGCTCAGGTAAAAAAAAAAAAAAAATCCACAAAATAATTTTGTTTGAAAATATAAGCTTAAATCTAATAAATAAAACTGATGAACATATTTGCTGATTCAGGTTGAGCTGAATAAGAGGCGAGAGGCTGAAATGGCCAAGTTGAGGAGGGACTTGGAAGAATCCAATCTTCAACATGAACAAACATTGACCAACCTGAGGAAGAAACACAACGATGTTGTTGCAGAGCTTAGCGAACAAATTGACCAACTCAACAAACACAAGGCCAGGTAAGTCATAACCGAAATTGGCTTCTTAAATATCAAACTTAACTCATTCATTAATAGTAGCAAATGTTTACCTTTTTTTACATTCAATATGATTAAGTTATTTTGTGCTTGTCTGTAAAAAAAAATATTGCACTCTCATTTTGGAAGAGACCTTATTTTATCTCTCCTTTAGATGAAATAAGATCATTAATTAAAATTATTTTTATTCGCGAATTATTGTATTTGAAATGTGATAAATCATTATTGAATGAATTCAACCATAGGTTAGAAAAGGAAAAAGCACAAATGAAGGGAGAGCTTGACGATGTCCGATCAAGTGTCGACCATGTTAACAAAGAAAAGGTACAAATCGCATGGTGTGAAAACCAGAATTTTGAGTGCCACTAACCGATAACTTAGGGATTTTTTTGAACTGATTCCATTATAAAACAAAAATAACCGTGTATTCGATTTTCATAATACTTGCAATTATTAAATTATCAGTTTCCAACTACTTAAAATACCCTTACATTTCTAAAACATGTTTGAATTTAACTTGACGTTAATCAAACATGCATAAGAACCTGCATGCTCCGACAGTTTCTATCAATATTTATTTTTTATATTAGTTTGCATGAAGACGATTAACAATCCATCCCTTTTTACCATTATACTGTATGACACAGAGTTGAAAAGGAAAATGCTTCCTATTATCAAGAAGTGCATGAACTACAGATAGCTTTGGATTGCGTTTGTAGAAAGAAGGTAAAAAGCATGATTTAAAATATTTCCCAATTTTAGGCTATAAATAACAATAAATAATTTTTGATTGATTCTTTGATAATTTAAAAATTGTTCTTTTATGATATTGAATATTATATAACAATTATAGGATCATTCAGTAACATGAAAGATCATTTATCTTAAATTTTAACTTGTAAATACAATTATTTCATTTCATTTTAAGTTGTATTACCCAATCTGTTTACTTAATTTTTGAAATCATATTTTCATTGAATAACTTTTCTTGTAACTTTCCAGAGCTTTGATACTTAAAAAAGTATAAGAAATAGAATTAATTGAAATTATATTAAAAGATATATAGATTTACTGAAAATGTGCAATACAGAACTTAAATATATTTTAAAGAGGATTATTAAGCATTCATAATTTTATTTCACCTTTAGGCCAATGCTGAGAAACAAGCTAAACAGCTGGAGATGCAGCTTGGTGAACTCCAGGGCAAGATGGATGAGGCCCACAGGTCCTTGGGTGACTTGGATGCCGCCAAGAAGAGACTGACCGTTGAGAATGCCGAACTCCAGAGGCAGCTTGAGGAGTCCGAATCCCTCAACAGCCAGCTCAGCAAGCTGAAGATGTCCCTCCAGACACAACTGGACGACGTCAAGAGGATGGCCGACGAGGAGGCCAGGGAAAGGGCCACCGCCATGGGCAAGTACCGCAGCATCGAACATGACTTGGACAGCTTCCGAGAACAACTGGAGGAGGAACAGGAAGCCAAGGCCGATTTGCAGAGGCAGCTCAGCAAAGCCAACGCCGAGGTTCAACTCTGGAGGTCCAAATACGAGAGCGAAGGCTTGGCTCGATTGGAAGAATTAGAAGAATCAAAGTAATTTTTTATGAACAATTAAAAAAAATTCTAAAAACTTTAAAAAGTTAATGGTCATTTTCTCCCCACATACTCGTAACAAGCAGATTAAATTTTAAATTTATTAAATAAGTACATTTTTTTTTAACTTATCATTCAATAAATATATTTCGCTAATGTGTTACATTTTACATTATTATAAATTTGAAATAAAACAAGTTGACAAAAGTTAATCTGTTATATTCTAATTTCTTTTTACATAAATTTGATCACACTGAAAAATTTAGAAATTTAAAACATCTATTTTTTTATTGTACCATAGGAGGAAGCTCGATGCCAAACTGCAGGAAGCTATGGAAACCATTGACCAACTCAACGCCAAATGCAGTGGACTCGAGAAGACCAAGTCTCGCCTCCAAGGTGAACTGGAAGACATGACAATTGAAGTTGAAAAGGTAGGAAATCATTATTTAGAATAGAAAATAAAACTGTAAGAGATAAAAAAAACAGGATTAAAATCTTATTCTTCTGTATAAATCCAATATTAAAATACTGTTATTGTTTTTAGGCTAATGCTATGGCTTCAGCTATGGAGAAGAAACAGAAATCCTTCGACAGAATCGTCGCCGAATGGAAACAGAAGGTTGACGATTTGGCTGCCGAGCTTGACGCATCTCAGAAGGAGTGCAGGAACTACTCCACTGAAGTCTTCAAACTTAGATCTCAATACGAAGAGAGCCAAGAGCATTATGAATCCGTCAAGAGGGAGAACAAGAACCTCCAAGATGAAATCAAGGATCTCGTTGACCAACTCGGTGAAGGTGGAAGGAGCGTACACGAACTGGAAAAGGCCCGAAAGAGGTTAGAGATGGAAAAGGAAGAACTTCAGGCCGCTCTTGAAGAAGCTGAAGCTGCTCTTGAACAGGAAGAAAACAAGGTTCTTCGCGCTCAACTTGAGCTTTCTCAAGTCAGACAAGAGATTGACAGGCGTCTACAAGAGAAAGAGGAAGAGTTCGAGAACACAAGGTATGCATGCATTATTTATATTCACAATGCTACACGTGAAATATTATACCGGTAATTAAAATTATGTTTTTTAACTAAATGCTCTTTTATAGGAAAAATCACCAACGCGCCATTGATTCCATGCAAGCAAGCTTGGAAGCTGAAGCCAAGGGTAAGGCTGAGGCACTCAGGATGAAGAAGAAACTCGAGAGCGACATCAACCAACTGGAAATTGCTCTTGACCACGCCAACAAGGCCAACGCTGAAGCACAGAAGAACATCAAGAAATACCAGATCCAACTTAAAGAACTCCAACAAGCCTTGGAAGAAGAACAGAGGGCACGCGATGAAGTTCGTGAACAATACGCCATGTCTGAGAGGCGATGCAATGCCATGCACGGAGAACTGGAAGAGAGCAGGCAGCTTTTGGAACAGGTAACTTAAAACATTGCATAATGTTACTCTTTGATCACAAATTTCACTAAACCCCTTAAAATATTGCTTCAATAAAAACCACTCTAAAATAAACTTGTTAATGTTTTAAATAGGCTGACCGTGCTCGCCGCGCTGCCGACAGCGAAATTGCTGAATTGCACGAATCCGTCAACGAGCTTTCTGCCCAGAACTCTTCTCTCTCCATGGCCAAGAGAAAGTTGGAAGGAGAGATGCAAGCTTTGCATGCCGATCTTGATGAGATGTTGAACGAGGCCAAGTCATCCGAAGAGAAGGCAAAGAAGGCAATGGTTGATGCTGCCCGACTTGCTGACGAACTCAGAGCCGAACAAGAGCACGCTCAACAACAAGAGAAGATGCGCAAGGCTATGGAGGCACAGATTAAGGAGCTCCAGGTCCGACTGGATGAAGCTGAAGCCGCTGCATTGAAGGGTGGCAAGAAGATTATCCAGAAACTCGAACAGAAGGTATGTTGTCTGATTGTTTTCCCTCTCACGGCCTGAAAATCAGTTGAGAACAATGAACTAATCCTTTTGCCATCTCCAGGTTCGCGAACTCGAAAACGAGTTGGACAACGAACAACGCCGTCATTCTGAGGCAGCCAAGAACGTCAGGAAGGCCGAGCGCCGCGTGAAGGAACTGCAATTCCAGGCCGATGAGGACCGCAAGAACCACGAACGCATGCAGGACCTCGTCGACAAACTCCAGCAGAAGATCAAGACATACAAGAGGCAGATTGAGGAAGCCGTAAGTCAATTCTCAGTTGCGAACCCACTCTCTCCCGTGCATCACATACGGTGCTAAAGCTATAATGAACTTTTTTACATTGTCCAAATTTTTTAAATACTTCGTCCCTTCTGGAATACAGAGCTTATTTCATGAGATGTTTACTTACAGGAAGAGATCGCTGCTTTGAACTTGGCCAAATTCCGAAAAGTACAACAAGAGCTGGAAGATGCCGAGGAGCGATGCGACATGGCTGAGAATGCTGTTGCCAAGTTGCGTGCCAAGAACCGAAGTTCCGCTTCCGCCGGTCGTGCAATGAGCCCTCCTCTCGTGAGTATTTCGAAAGATCGATTGTTTCCACTTCCCGTTTTCCGATATAGATCCCCCTTCCTTCACCACCCAGGATTCGAGAAACAGCAATTTAAATCTTTTTAGGTTACATTCTTTTCTTGAGAATACGCTAAAAGAAAAAAAAAAAAGGATTTTTAAGGATTTTCGTTGAAGAAAATAAATTTTTAAAGCTGAAGTTTCATCATGCATTACTTCGCTCAATAACGTTTAAGAATACTTTTACTTGCGGAAAAGTACAGCTGTATTTATTGCTATAAGTATTTGAAAGCTACATTAAATGAATTTAAAACTGCATGTGCTTATTAAAATGTAAAGGTATTAAAATAAAAAAAGTAAAAACAAATTTGCAACTTGCCATAAAATGCTTTTATTTATGCTTACTGTTACTGTTCAATGAAAATGATAAAATCTTTTGGAATTTGCTCTCAAGAGTCAGAAAAAAATGCTAAATTTTGTGCTTCAGCATTTTGCATATGCGGATATAAGTACATTTCAGTATTTTTTTAAAGAAACTAATTTTCAGTGCATGCTTGATTAAAACCCTCTCATCCTACTCTCCACCCTAACGAATGCTTGCGCTCTTGTTTTCATGCTAAGCTTTTCGCCTTGTTCGTTATCTAGCCCATGATGAAGGGACGACCGAAAAAAGTCGAAGCTGAAGAGTAAGATGGAACATCTCATGTAATTACTACTTAGGTGAGCTTTTCCTCTTTGTTCATTTTTGAATCAATCTAGATAAGCATAGTTAAAGAAATTGGGCGTGCTGGTATTATGAGAATTACATAAAAAATAAATAAAATTGAAAATTTTTTAATCACTGCTTGAAGTTTCCATTAGATTAACTCAAAGATTCTTTTTTTAGCTCTCAGTTATTGTTTTATATTATCAACTTGACATACGAATTTGCTTAACTTCCTAATTAAGTGACGAATTGAATAGTTTCCTAATTGGAATATTTATTATTATTTTAATTCCTTTAATAATAATACGTTTCAAGTGACTTTTTTCATTTTAAATTATCTAATACTTTTCACCGAATTTCAGATCAAAAATTCAATCATTCAATCATTCGATGCGAGTCTCAGACACGTCACTGTATGCGATGTAGTTAATAAAGTTTTAATAACTTTATATTAAGCTTTAAAAAAGTTTTAAAACTAAATATAAAGTTTTAATAACTTTTATATTTTCTTAGAGAAATCTAGTGTGAATATTCGAAGAACGTCGGCTAATATTAAGATGCTATTCTTTTTATCAATTCTAAACTTATTTGCAGAAAGTAATGCTTATTTGAAGATGAACAAACTTGTATCAATTGTTTACTGCTCATAAAGTTTTAATACTTGTAAATACATTGCTGAATGCTCAACATTCTTCATCTATATAGTAAACATATTGGATATGTAATTTTGCTGCCTTGACTAATGGACTCTTTCCTTTCGCAGACGTCAAGCTCCCACCTCCGCGCAAAAAGCCCCTTCGCCCCCGACAGTCTCCACGTCCCTCACCTGAGCCACCCCACCGTCCTCGCTGTCCCCTGCCAAACAACTCTTGATGTCGACGATACTGCCGAATGAGAAACAGCGCTCTTCCACTGCAACAAAGGCTACCGAATACTTCTCATTAGATCTGGAGCATTTAGAGCACTCGAATTCGAAACATCTTGCGAAAAAAAGAAATTTTTAAAAGAAAAATTGTGCCGAAGAAAAAGGACTTCGAAATTTTACATTCGCATTCATGTAGCCTAAAAAGGAAAAAAAAAATTGTTGTGGTGAAATAAAAGAAAACCATTCGCAAAAAAAGAAGTATTTGTTCAGCTCCGAATCTTTTGTCTCGTTCGTTGTATTTATGTTGTACTCCTGTGACATATTGAGGATTTTTCTTGTATGGACGCATGTGTATCGATAAGATCTGTATTGTACTTATTTCAATATCAAGTAAAAAAATAAATGTATACACTTTCAAGTTGTGGTCTGGTATTTCTTTATGTGTTACTTGGTCATTATTTTGTTTACATTTAGAGGTTCAAAGTAAAGTAATGCAAAAGAAGCATTATAATAGGAATAATATTATAATATTTCCATCATATGATTCGCATTATAAAATCTCTATAAATAAAAATGAATGCTTGTCTGTATGTCTCATGCGCTGCTGTACCGCTCATCCGAATCCTAGAAAACTTTGGCTACTTATTATCTGCAGTTACAGGATAGTTGTAGGCATAGTAAAATTATGTAATATGTAAAAAATATTTTCGGACCTATTTACCGCATCCATTAACCATGTATTAACCGCCAAATAACTCGCCTAGGAAACACAACAGATTCAGTAAAGATACTAAATTCAAACTAGACGTTAATATTTCGTAGCTATTGTGCGTAATTGCAATGTAAGTCTTTCTCTGAGATAACAATTTTATTAGACAGAGTTCGAGAAATTTTTAGGGGAACCAATCCTATAGGTTTGAAATTTTAACTAAACATTGAATAACATTTTAGCGTTTTTTTCTGTAACTTCCGAAAATATTATAGCACAAATAATTTTGCACTATCTTAGTTTTCAAAAAATTATTTTTTCAACTATATTAAAGATTTCAAGGTATAAATATATTTTCTACATCTAATTAATTTTAAAAGAAAATATTTCGATCCCATTTTCTGACATTAACCTTGAGAATTCCGAACGAATATGAAACGAATCACGAGATACAATAAATAGTTTCTTTCATTAACATTCTGAAAGAACACCAAGCTTTACAATTCTAAGCTTATTTACAATTAAGCTTAAAATCGCTGATAGCGATCAGCGAGCTAGTCTATGACAGTTGCCATTGGAAACAGCAATTATTTTTTTAATTTACAATACCACCACTTGTATTGCGTTTGACAGAAAGACTTGAAAGACTTTGAAAAATAAATTCCTCAGTTGATTGGTTTACAACATATTAAAAACTACCACGGTTTTCAAAATATTACAGCAGAGAATTTCTGTGCCTTTTTTTGCGTGAATCATTCGCGTAAAGCAGAGGTGTCCAAACTACGGCCCGCCAAGTGATTTTATCCGGCCCGCGGAGGGTTTTAAAACATAATGATGTTTTCGCCCAAACCTTTTCATTTTCATAAAAGGTAGATCGAAAAACTACGCGGCCAACAAAACGGAGTTGTTGGACTTGACCAAACACAAATGCCTATCGCGCTGTTAAGTTATAAGACTAAATAAAAAAAATATATTTCGGTAACTCAAACATAAAAGAAATTTTATGTTTGATAAATTTTTGAAGAAATTTGCTCGTAAATTCATTTCAATGTTTGGGACTACTTATGTGTGCGAACAAACTTTTTCTCGAATGAAGTATCTCAAATCAAAATATAGAGCAAATTTATCTGATGATCATTTGCAGTCATTGCTTATGATTGGTGTTACACATTTTGATCCCAACTATAAAGACATTCTTCAACAACAACAAAAAAAAAAAAAAACAGTTTCATCATTCGCATTAGAAGTTGCATGAAAAGATTTCAATTTATATAAAATAATTATATAATTATACTTTGTTTGTTTAGTATTTTGTATTTTCAAGTTACAATAAAATAGTATTAATTAATAGTATTTAATGCTACTTTACTCATAATGATATTTTTCAATTTGTATATACATGTGGCCCGTATAACATGGATCTAATTTCGATCCGGCCCGTGCCGCGAAAAGTTTGGACACCTCTGGCGTAAAGACAACCTGAAAAGAAAAGGGATGATGACATGCCCCATCAATCTTTTATCTCTTTTTTTTATTGTCTATTAATATCCTTTTTTGATGAACACCTGCTCACCGATTTACTCAAACATTCACCTGTTTTGTTCAAACATGTATTCACGTGCCGAGTTTTAGTAGGAAAGCAATTAATTATGGGAAAATAGAGCTGTAGATGGAAATAATTTCTAGAAATTAATACTTTTAAATGAAAACG
>JAPMOQ010006428.1:1797727-1822641 GCA_026543055.1 Argiope trifasciata | reverse complement strand
AAAGAGGGTCGGATCGTTCCGATCATGTATCTTTAAAAAACGTAACGTAGTTTCGCCATGAAACAACTCTTGGTGGCATCTATAAGTAATTCCTTTTTTCTTTTTTTTCTCTGTTGTAAATAGCCCTGTCATAATTGTAAATGTCTTTTTCTTTACTGTAAATAAATCTCTTTCATATTCAAAACTTTCCTTTTTCTTCACTTAGTGACCCTAGACACTGAACTAAATGTGATTGGATGGGCATTCTGTCCCACCCAATTCCTACAAACTTGGGGGCACGGCCCCGGGATCTGAATTTGAAATTTAATTAATTTCTTTTCCGGGCTAAACTATTTAGTTTTCTTTTCTTAAAAGCAGCTTTTAGTATTTTA
Organism: Argiope trifasciata; assembly: GCA_026543055.1. Classification (NCBI taxonomy): domain Eukaryota; kingdom Metazoa; phylum Arthropoda; class Arachnida; order Araneae; family Araneidae; genus Argiope; species Argiope trifasciata. The sequence goes on along the minus strand of JAPMOQ010006428.1, from coordinate 1,822,270 downwards.
TACGTCATAAACATTAAATTGATCGGACGAATGACCCTACTCTCAACGAAAAAAATTTTTGATTTGTGTCATACTGGCACAGTAAATTTTCCCATCCTAAGAATCGTTCATCATTGCGCTCCTACGAAGAAATGAAAAACAAGTAAAGTCGTCTCAACTATCGCCAGAAAATTTCCCCACCTCTGCAGATTCGGAAATGTGACGTCCTTACATCCACTCCTCGAAATAAATCATCATTTGGCCTCTTCACGTCTGTTATTTCCAGTGTTAGAATACAAACTCTTACAGGACGTCGACCCCTGTACTGAGTATAATTTATCATTTAATAATCTTCTGCAAAAATCCGTATTCGAATCTATCGAAGAAAGTGTGTGTTAATTTCATCAGTTTTGTTTTGATTGTTCTCTTCGATCCCAGACAAGCGCCATAACATCTGTACAGTTTCGTTTTGTTTTGTTCATCTTCAACAGCATTCAACAGGATTTGATTCATTGAAATACAACATTCCTGCACGTGTGAAAACTCCAAGATACTTCGCCGTCTGTAAAAATTTTAATACTATTTAATATTTGATAATCTGTAAGTTACTTTTCTTTTCTTAGCATATTCAAAGTTGCTATATTTTTATATTGAAAGATATATGTTAATTTGATATTTAATTTCAATCATCAAAAGTGCGTAATAATATTTCTTTTTTTTAAATAATCTAAACAGTGATTTTCAAGTTGTTATATTTATGTATTTTATTTAAGTACAAACTGATTTATTATACTTCAGATATTTCTTGTTCCGTAACTTTACGAACCGAAACTAAAACTCAGTAACCGTTCTGATAGAATTTAATATGACCTTGAGACGACGCGCCAAAGTAGTTCTTATATCAATCGCTCCTAAGCGATGAGTCATAACAAGTATTGAATGTATATTCTTTTTATTATTTTTTCTTTTCGCGCTACGAAAAACTGTTCTGATTTATTTTTTTTTAAGAGTTATGACTCAGCATATCCCATCTTTTGATCGTACAAAGTGTGCACTTTTATTTTTCAATTCTATGAACGTTATTTTTATGAAGTTTTCTTTTTAAGGATAATACGTCTTCAATATTTAACTCAAATTTAATAGCATTTGTTTGCTGTATTTTTTTTTACTAATTGTGTATATATACTTCAAATTAACAATTGAAATATTTAGAATTTAATTTTTTTTCATGCAAAGCTTGCATCTAAAAAAATAAACGCATAAAGACATTTTGAATATATATATTTTTTCCATTGCTGAAAGTTACTCATGGTTTTCTAATAAAGTATTTTTTTACTATTCATTTTAATAGCATTTTATATTAGGGAACTCCAATGGTACAAATACTTTTATATATTAATACTGAAGATAATTTACTTTGTTTATTGTTAAAATTCATACAGTATTTTTGATGTAATTTTGGGTTTTCTTACTTTACAGTATATTTATCGCCAAGCATTATTTTGAAAGTTATTAAGTGTTATTTTTTCAATCTTTAATTCAGTTGTGTAAAAATATTTTGTGCATTTTAAGATCTGGCTTTAAGGAATTAGTTTTAAATTACCCAAAGATTAATTTTTAATTTCAAGCTTAAAGCAAAACTAATTTAATTTGACTTTTATTTAAACACGCTAAAGTATAGAGAATTTTGGATAAATTTCAAAATTAATACAGTTCTTCGATTGGCACCAAACCCCTTTTTCTTTCAAAATGTCTTTCTTACTAAAAGTCAAAAAAGAAGATTTAATTGCTCTCGCGAATCAATTCGGCGTAACTGTTGAAGCGGACTTGACGAAACCCAAAATTAAAGATCTGATTTTAAAAACCGATGAATACGATGAGGAAGATGCCAGAGTGATATTAGAGTGTATCATTGAGGACAGACATCTAGCAGAAACAGAAAAACAAAACGAGCGATTGCGGATGGAGGAAGAAGAAAGAAAAGAGCGATTGCGGATGGAGGAAGAAGAAAGAAAAGAGCGATTGCGGAAAGAGGAAGAAGAAAGAAACGAGCGACTGCGGAAAGAGGAACGTGAACACGAACTTGAAAAGCTGAAAATCCAAGCTCAAATAAATGTTGGTCATGAAAACTCCGCAGATATTTCAGTGACTAGTAAGACTTCGCAAGAGATGTTTCACCGATTCAACATGAAAGATGACATAAGTTTAAATTTAACATTATTTGAGCATCATGCTAATTTAGTGTTATTACCAAAAACTCAATGGGTCCAGAAGCTACTAGAATTAATTCCTCTGGAAGTTGCTCATTTAATTGCTCGAGAACCTGAGGAAAAATCGAACGATTACGACCATGTGAAGAATCTGCTGTTACAGAGATTCAAGTTGTCCCCGGAGAAACTGCGACAATTATTTGTTTCACATCAAAAAACTCCCGAGAAAACATGGCAAGATTTCTATCACGAATTGCAGACTTACTTTAATGGATAGGTAACAGGTCTAAAAATAGACACCTACGAAAAATTACGTGAACTTATCATTGCGGACCAGATGAAACGGAAGGCACCACAAGAGTTTTAGAATCACTTTCTTGATGAGTGGTCATCCATAACTTCAGCTACTGATTTGGCAGAAAAATTCGAACGATATGACGATGTCAGGAGGACATTGAGACCAAAATCATCAGATCCATTCTTCAGAAGGGAAGAAGAAAATAGAAAAGCAAATAAATTTCTAAATCATCCACGAAAACCAGCGAATTTCCAAGATAGAAATAACAAGTTCCAGAAGAGACCCTTAGAGCCAAACAGAATCTCATATGTCAAGGTAAATAAACCATTTAGACCTGTGAATTGCTGTTACTGCCAGACACTAGGACATTATGGTGTACAATGTCCACGACGATCCAAAAATACGAAAAATAATAAGTCCGAGAAGAGACCCTTGCAGCAAAATAGGAACGCATACGTCGAAGAAAATAAACGATGGAGACCTGTGAAATGTTGTTACTGTCAGACACTAGGACATTATAGTGTAGATTGTCCACGACGACCCAAAACTACGAAAAATAACAAGCTTTTAGCACCTATTGTACAAACTTGCTCCGAAATTTCACGAGAGAAAATGAGAACAAGAAGATTAGCTTTAAGAAACAAAACTATCGACGCATTAATCGACACTGGTAGTTCAGTAACACTCCTTCGAGAAGATATCAGCGAACAAATCATCAATCCTTCAGAACTTTTAAGAGAAACGATTACAATATCGGGTTTGGGAAAGTCACAAGTCAAAACAAAAGGATCATTTCAGCAAGATATCGAATTAGATGGACAAAAATATTCTCTGACATGGCATGTGGTACCTACTTCATATTTAGATTTTCAGGCAGTTATTGGATCTGACATTTTAGAACAAGCCTCACTTTACTTCACCAAAGAAAGCGTCAAATTTCGAAAAAGAGAAGATGTAAAAATATTTTCCATGCATGCGCAGCTATACGAGGCAAGACCACAAGACGAAATCGAAACAGAGCACATTTCTAATCCCGAAGTAAGAAAAGAATTATCGGTGCTAATTTCCAGTTACAAGCCAGAAAAAACTGAAGCAACAGATGCATCTGTTAGAATAGCTTTAAAGAACGACATTCCAGTCAACCAACCTACAAGAAGACTCTCATTTGCTGAGAAACAAGAAGTGAATAAACAAATCGACAAATAATTAAAACAAGGAAGAAAAACAGAATTACATACGAACGCAAGTCAACATGGGTATGGAGCCATTTTACTGAAGAACCCGAAGACAGAAAATTGTATCCTGTCAAATCTACTTCTACTGAGGACACACTAGACAAACTAAGACTACAACTGAAAACTTTTGGCAATACAAAGAGAATAATCACTGATAGAGGATCAGCATTTACCTCTACAGCCTTTAGTGACTATTGTAACGAAGAGAATATCCAACATCTACAAATTGCAACCGGAGTACCTCGAGGAAACGGCCAAGTAGAAAGAATACATAGAACACTCATACCTGTCTTGACCAAATTAACTATTGATGACCCTACAAAAGAATTTCAAGAGCAGAGAGATCTACTTCGACAAGACGCAAAAGCAAACATTCAGAATATACAGGCTGAAAATAAGAAGAACTACGACAGAAAGCGCAAGAAGGCCCCAGTATATCAGAAAGGGGATTTGGTAGCCATTCAACGAACTCAATTTGGAACTGGACTTAAGTTAAGACCTAGGTTTTTAGGACCATATAAAATTGTCAAAGTAAAACCGAGAGATCGGTATGATGTTGAGAAAGTAGGTGATCATGAAGGTCCTCATATGACCACATCATCTGCTGATATGATGAAATTTTATTCACCAGGCTGAATAAAACGCAATCAGCGCGATAGTTAATTAACTATTTTATTGTGTTATATATTTCATTTTTATGTATATTTTAATATTCTAACAATTTTAATTCAATGAATATGCACATTTTTTCATGCTCCGTGTATTATATTTTCATTTTGTAGTGAACTTTTAAATTTTTGCATTTATATTTTCGATGTTTTTTCCAGTGATGTAATAAGCAAATTATCACTGCTAATATTATGTACCTTTTCTTAAGAATTGATATAGAGCGAATTTTAGATTTGTTGATTTTTGTAATAGTTTGGCCGAGTTTGATTTAATATCAGTCTTGAAGGTCAGTATGTAAATAACGATGAGGTCATCGTTCTATCAGGATTGGCCGAGTTGTAGAGATTTAATCAGCGGCCATTGCTGTTAAATATTTAGTTTTGCTGTTAAATATTTTTCCAATTTGTTGCAATAGATGTCGCCACGGGTATCAAAATATCGCTGAACCTCAACTCAAGACGTGTGACGTCAGAATTTGAGAAAGAGCGAACTGCACATTCGCTCGCCAGACGGGGACCAAAGAGGGTCGTATCGTTCCGATCATGTATCTTTAAATAACGTAATGTAGTTTCGCCATGAAACAACTCTTGGTGGCATCTATAAGTAATTCCTTTTTTCTTTTTTTTTTCTCTGTTGTAAATAGTCCTGTCGTAATTGTAAATGTCTTTTTCTTTACTGTAAATAAATCTCTTTCATATTCAAAAGCTTCCTTTTTCTTCACTCAGTGACCCTAGACACTGAACTAAATGTGGTTGGATGGGCATTCTGTCCCACCCAATTCCTACATATATATATATATATATATATATATATATATATATATATATATAGCAACTATCATAGTGTGGGAGTCGTGATGGCCAAGTAATATTTTAGAATTTAATGGATGAAGTGAAAGATTAATGGTGAACAAATGATGATGACTAATTTACAGGATGGAATGAATAATCAAGTTCGTCCCTTAACATGCAAGTTCGTCCTTTTAGAAATACATCGTCATTCCGTCTTCGTCTTCTCACATACGTCTTCAGCTATTTTAGTACGTCGTAATTATCTTGTCCAGGCATGAACTGCACTATGCTCACATTTTCTCACCCAGAGGACATCTAAGTGGCGGAAGTGAGGTCACAGGCGTCGCTCAATGGCTGGAAGTGATATACCTGGCGCCACAATAGTATATAGACCACATAGCAACTCCGAATGTCTTTACAGATGATTTATCCAAACATGAATTATTTTATTTCCAAATTCTATACATTATGAATTTTGGAGCTTAATGTATGAAGGGACCGATTTAGTCTAAATGGGGTCCTGGATAAAAGATTCTTTGACGGCCTCTCCGCTTCACTACTTCAGTAATGTAGAAGGGAAATTTATGGAGGTATTTAAACTTTCCACCTCATTATAGATATATAACAAAAATCGACTGGAAACTAAAATAGCTACTGATATTTTGTTTAAAAAAGTTCATCAATGAAGCAAACATAAAATAAACTTTCTATTCGATTTGGGAGGGCCCTCTGATATGGGGGCCAGGGCCAGCTACCTGGTATACCCCTACTTTAGTCAGGCCTTGAACGTACTCATAATCGTTCTGCTTAGTTTTATTGCTTCAAGAAACTCTCGTCGTAAGTTTCATGGAATTAGCATTATTCAAATGTTCTTTTTATTTATTTTTTCATATTGATATCTCTAAGTAGTATTTAATATTTTAATTTTCGGAACATATTTATTTGCTAAGGTTTCTGTAATTAATTATATTTTATGAAATTTCTATTTGCATATCCTAACATCTATTTTGGAACAGCATAGTCAATAAAAGGGCTTAATTTCATAAAATTGTATTAAAAACATGCCAAACTAGTTTTCAAGACATGTTAAGTGATAATTTAAGGACAATTTTTTAAGATTTTGTCCGAGAAATTAAAAAAAAAAAAACTTCTTTAATGTCAAAAATTTCGTAAAATTTTATGCGATGAAAAATTGTATCTTTTTAAAAATATAAATACAATTCATAAAATATAATTCATATGTTCATAATATATAATAATAATATATAATTAATATGTTCATAATATATAATAATAATATATAATTCATATGTTTAAGATATAATAATACATAATTAAATAAATTGTTGAACATTCGAAGTCTCAATTTTCTTTTTTATTAAATATGGAAACTATGAAAATTCCTTCATCAATTATTTTTGCTTAAAAGAATGTTGGATTTTAGGTTTCTTACAAAATTTGTAAACAGTTTGAAGCATTCAAATATTATAGCCTGAACTTAAAAACGAGGAATATCCAGAATTTTTAAAACCAGGAAAAATCTGAGGAAAAGTGATTAAAAAATCCATCTTTATCGGATTCCTAGCATTTAATTTTAAAAATTGCTACGTAAAGCTTTTAAACTTGTTGAAATTAAAATGTATAAAGAGAAATCTGTTCAAATCGTTTTCGTTGATTAAAATTCAATATTAATTTTTTTTAATTTAAAAAGAATGAAGATTTAAATATTTGAGGTGTAGAAACTTAACGTAAAGTATCTAATATATTTTTTAAATATAGTTTAATAAAAAAAACTGTATTAGCAGTGTTTTAAATTATTTTTTCATAAATATAAATACGAAATATTATAAAAAGAAAGATGAAAGAAATGAATAGAATTCCTCGTCACATCAAACGTGATATAAAAACATAGTTATTAAGTTCTGAATGAAATTCACCAAATAATATATTGAAAAGTTTTTTTAAATGAGTGTTTAAAATTAATAGAAATATTTGAAATAATAAAGAAAAGCTGATTAATTCATAAACTGAATAATAACTAAAAAATATTAATTAAAAAAAAGATTCTTTAAGGTTATTTTTGTCTTCTATATATTTTTAGTATATGAATAAGAAAACATTTCATTTTCAATTACCTGTTTTCAAAAAGAATAGCTTTTATTATATTACAGTCTTGTAAGAACAATAGTTTATTTTTCGCATTAAAAACGTTTAGTATGTTTAGCATGCTTTCTCGAAAACTAACCGTTTTCTTAAACTTCGAATTATATAGTATATAGTTTTCTGTAGCTTGCAGAGCATCTTATATACTTAAAAAATCTGAGCAAGACTCCAAACGTTTTAGAATTCCGTCGGTTTCATTTATTATATTCACTTCACTTCATAATTTTCAAACTATTGCCAGATTTCAAAAGGTTTACAATGGATCAGTTATTATACAAAATATTATTAATAAATTATGTTTATCGAAGAGAAAAATTCGTTTGCTTTTCCTTTTAATAATATTTCAAGAGAAATAAAATTTGTAGCAGTTATAAAATGTCTGAAAAGGAATCGTCTGCTAAGTGTCCATTAACAGATAATGGCATTAACCGAACAGTATGGAATTTGTCTTGCTTAGACACTCAAAAGTAAAAATAATCGCTAGAAATGCAAAAATGATTTTCCCCTAAACTATTTGCATACTTTGATATTTTATTTATTGATTTTGAATTGAGTTGAATTGATTTAAACGAACCGGCAGTACCATAATCTACTCTTCCTTTTTGAAAAGAAAAATTTCAGATTTCCTCTTTAATAGAAGAAAATAATACGAATTTGGAAAATTATGTACATCCATAATATAAAAAATGAAATTCTGACAGGATAGATTAATAAAGTTTTTCAAACCGACAGAAATAGTAAAGACTTTTTTATTCTGTCTGCAGACTGCTACTTCCTACTGACGACTATTTCCTACAATGCCAGAAAGTTAAAAATGACCTCTAAAGAATTGATTCTCTCTTTCTCCTCTAAATGAGGATATCGGTTATAGCAGATTTAAATTATATCGAAATCATTTGAGTACGTTAGTTCAAGGATGAAAACCATAGGCTTTAAAATTAGATCAATGCTATCAAACATATACTCGATGCTTACACTAAAATTCTATATTAAGTTTTATTTGTTCTAACAACATTAACAATTTAATTATTCATTTATATATTATACTGCTGCAGCAGAAAAAATTAACATTAAATGCAATCAATCCATAATTTGTCAATGTTTTATCAAAATGGGATGAACGGTACGACATTATATAAAATACGAGCAAACGAATATTCATATTTATTATTAGATTTGTGTATTCGTTTAGAATTGTAAAACTCGGTGTTCTTACAGAATGGTAATGAAAGAAACTATTGTATATCGTGACTTGTTTAATATTCGTTCAGAATTCTCATATTGAATTTTAGAATAGGCGATTAAAATATTTTATGTTAAAAATGATTAAACATAGAAAACATATTTATACCATAAAATCGTTAATGTAGTTGAAAAGATAATTTTGAAAATTAAGATGGTGCAAAATTATTTGTGCTACAATATTTTTTGTGGTTATGGCGAAAAACGCTAGAACTTAATCAAAATATAAAACCTCCAGGGTTGGTCTCCCCAACACTTTTCCACATAATCTGTAATAAAATTGTTACCACTGGGAATGACATGCATGAAATTTGCTGACTATAAACTACAAAATATCAACCTTTAACATGGATTTAACATTTCTGCAGAATCTATTGTCTCCTCGGCGAGTTATTTGGAGATGAATTCTTGGTAAATAAATGGTGTCGAGAATCAATTTAAAAAAAAAAATGGGGATAATTGAACCATCCTAATAACCATCCCGTAGATGTAAGCAATAAGCTGACGAAATTTCATCGCCATCGGATGAATGGTTTAGGAAGTCGTAAAAGACATACAGACAGATATTCATTTTTATTTATACAGATTACTAACAAACAATAATTTAATTTCCTATGTAAAAAACTCATACTCCTGATGACGGTGTTTTTGAAGAATAACTTTTAATGAATAAGACGGAAACTAAAAGAAATGTCAGTATAATAATATGAATTGCTCGAAAAATTTGAAATTGTTAATTTAGAAGTTGTGATATTGGGTAGATATCACAACTATTGATGCCATCATAATTTTACATTTTTTATATAATCAAAATTAAGAAAGAAAAGAACAAAAATATTATACCTTATAATGAAAACTTTTTGAAATCTATCGTTTTAAAGCCAAAACTATAAAAAATATGGATAATTCCGACATGATCAGTAGAAATATTGTTCTCCTCATGTTTTCATTGCTACAGAATATCAAACAAATATGTGTTTTATTTAATTTTATCGTCCTTTTTTATCTCTTATAATTTTAATTCATTGACAATATACTCAAAAAATCGACTCAAAAATATTTATTTGTAAAGAAAGATTTTATTATTATATTTTTAATGTAATATCATATTAAACTTCTAAACTGTTGAATATTACAGTGTAGAATTATATAGTGTCAAAAAAGAAGAATTTTCCTTGACCATTAATAAGATCAAATCCTAATTACATATCAATTAAATACTCAATTTAAAAAAGAATTAAAAATGTCAATAACAAACATTCTGTTTGACTATCAATAAATTCAAATTAAAAATAAAAATCAATAAAATATCGAATATTAAAATGATTTCTCCTTGACCAGCAATAAGATCAAATACAAAATCTTTTTTTTCAGTATATGTTTTAATCTGCACTACATTCGAAGAAGGTTAAGGTTGCATCCAAGTGGGCGCTAATCTTATAGATGCATTAAAATTATCATGCAAAATGGAAAAAAGAAAAATCTCATTTGAAAACTCAAGTGCATATTGCGCACATTTCACGCAAGCTGATGAATGACACACCATATCGTCTGATTATATTTATCAACCTTTACAACCACCGCTGAAGGCACCTTAGTGTTTTGCATCAGAATGTTTAATTTATTCCTAGATGCACCGAGCTTTCTTATAGTGTAACGACTCGATAAGCAGATGACGTAAACGATAAACTCTCTTCAATTTAGTCTCACATATTGCGATAAGAAAATTGATAACAGATTTCAGATTGGAAATGTATCAAAACATAAACATAAAAGATTGAGATTTCAGGAAAATTGATGACAACTCGCTAGCATTGCCCAGAATCGTAAACACAAAAATGTGTTAAGAAAGGTTACCAGTTTTATTTCTAATTTCGGACTATGTTTGGAAAGGTTTTATCGCAGGAAGTTTGGATGTGTCAAGTGATCGAAAACATTACGCAGAATCCGAGGTGAAACTTTCCAGAATCAATTTACGTGGCCCATTTTAATAGTCATCAATAATGGAACCACTAAAAATAATCAACTGTTTAAAATTTATTTCAGAATAAATGCTGGCAATAGTTCGCGATGAAATGTTTAAATGAAATTTCAAAAACAAAAATATCGAAACTTAAATTATCCAAGAACATCTTAAAAGTCTTCGTTTTACTTTCTCATAAATGAAATATAGAAAAAAATATTGCAGTTTTTAAAAAATTCTCACAAATCTCCAAGTTTTAGACATTTCTGAGTTCGAAACAAAATTTTATGAAATGTCTGTCCATCTGTACACGACAAAGATAACTCAAAACTCCGCCTTGAATTAGGCGAATGAGATTTGGTATACGGTCTTTGCACTAAATTTGTAGATTTCTATCGAATTATGAGCAATATCCGTTAAGAGTAAGTCTGTATGCCAGGATTTTCAAATGACTACAAAACAAAAAGATCAAAATTTTAAAAATTTGGTGCAAAAATTTAACATCTATATTGTAATCTGCTAAATTTTAAATCAAACTCAATGAGTTGAACATCTGTAGATATGCACTTTTAGAAGCATGCAAACGCGATAACTTTAAAATGTTGTGACTTAATTATATCAAATTTGGTGTGTGATTTTCTAACTACAAGTGTAGTTCTGTGACAAATTTTTCTTTCAGTTGGCAGAGAAAAACGGTTTAAAATACAAATTTGATATCCTAACACTATTAACTATTCGTGATGAATGCGCACTGAACCTCAAATTATCTTTATAGCTGAACTTTTATGTTTGAACTTCACCATCAAATGGATCACTGAACAAAATAGTGTAACTTCAAACTATCTCATTTGAACAGATTCTCATTCATTTTTGGATTTTCTGAAATGTATTTCATCCTCTAACAACATAATCGTCGAGATCCAAAAACAAAATAAAAACCTGAGAGATAAAAATATCTCGATAGTTTTTGCATTTGTTCGTGGACATACTGGTATTTATGGAAATGAGGGGCCCATTGGTTCGCAAAGGCTGCCACTAAGCGCAAAATCGACATTGCCGTTAACATTCCTAAATTCTTTTACAAGAAGATTAAGATAGAAAACATGGTTTAGTTTCGGAATCAAGAATACCTCATTTCAAATAAAGGGAGCCTAACAAAGAAAATTTTCCCATCCATTAATAAGAGACTGTCATGACATCCTTCTTATACAAATCATAGAATAACCCAACTTGTCACTGGTCACGGCAACTTCAAAAGCTACCTAAGTAAATTTAACTTGTCTCCATCATCTACCCGAGATTGTAGCATTAGTGGCGAGGAAAATGTTGGACATGTGCTCCTTCTATGTTCCAAGTTTGCTGGAGCAAGGCATAAACTAAGACTGGCTCTCCAAGCCATTCATATAGAGTGGCCTCGAGATTTTCATCAACTCGTTTCCACCAAAAGTGCTCAAAAACTTTATTTTCTTTTAAATTTTCTTATTTTCTTTTGTTATGTATTGAATACATACTTCTGTAAGCCCCGTGTGATACTTTGTGGTCCACAGGGATTTTATAAATGCTTCAATACAAAAAAACACTACTAACCATATATAGTAAACAAAATTTTCAGTAAAAATGTTAAATTGACGTTAATATTTCGTAACAATGGCACTAATGCCTTGCATGACATTCTGTAGGAGAACACCATTATTAGAGAGAGTGTTAGAAAGGGGGACTAACACTGATTTATTACAGAGAGTATTGTAAATGATAGTTTTGTAATCCTACTCGTTATTCAAAAGATGCATCATGGATATATGACTCGTGATTTTGGCATATCTTCTTGCGATAGCCGTGGAGCATTCTGAAGTACTCAGTAGCACTTCGCTTGTTAATCATTACTTCAAACATCATGGAATCCTCAATTGCTCTGTTTTCTGAGTAATAGCATTTGCTTTGCATCGGCTCTTTTGAATATTTTTCAACAAAATTATTTCTATGCGGTAATACTTAAAATGAATACGCATTGTATAAAGATATTAAAATACATAAAAAAAATGTTGTCAATGTTATCAACAAAATATATGCAAATTAGAAACAAACGTGATTAATTTTTCTTTTATCTTCTTCTAAACAAGTAATATTTAACAAAATTAAGTCCTATTTAGGTTAATAGAGAAAAATTTAATTACTTTTTATCAAATAATTGGGGTTAATATAAATATGTTTGTACATCAGAGAGAATCAAAGTGGTAAAACAGAAAGCGAATTTCCTTGCCTCTTTCCTTACTGTGGGACTCATTCTTGTTTGTTACTTTTTATTCGCTTTCTACTTTTTTTTCCGTTTCTTATTTCTGGAACCAAGGGTGGGTCTCACCTCAAGAACTAACGTGCATTCTTCGCCATCACGCGAAAAGAACAAAATTTCGGCTGAGCTAGTGCCCATTGATTTCAATTTTTTCTTGATTTCATTTCCTGTCGATTTCAATTTTCATTACAAACTGCTAAAATTCTATTTAAAGTGTTAAAAATTAATTAAATTAATGAATCAATATCTAAAAAAAACTGTATTAACCCTTTATTTACCTAATTATATTACCATCCATTTTTCAATTTCCCTTTTGCACCATTAGTTCAGTTTCCTTTGCAGAATAACGCAGGGAACCCAAGAAAAAAATGTAATAAGCAGAAATGTCGATTTAATTACTAATTAAATATTTTTAATTCCTACTCTTATCTTATATTCACTTCAAGTTATATTATCCTTGCTCTTTAGAATACAATCAGCAGAAATAATAATATAGTAAAGATATAAGCTAAATTTAAATGGTATACTTTAAAGTAAATGAAAGGTTAACTTCGAGTGTCATCCACTACAAGTTTTTAAAAATTGTATTTGAGCTTGAGTGGATGAATGAAAAGTATTTCATAAGCGATTGAAAATTTGAACAAGATATATCAATAAATAAATATGGGGCGAGTGTGAACTAATAATAATTGAAAAAAAGGGAAAGAGATTATTCAGATTATAGGGTCATTTAGAAATTTGTGAGAATTTATCTAATACTATAATACGAGGAATGGTTGCCAAGTCGAAAATCGCCCCAGAATTAATAAACTCCGGTAAACTTGGGGGTCTGGGGTTTTTGGCCACGAGGAATCGATTGGTGCCGGTTTTGAAGCGCTACGGTCGAGCAATTCGGAGTTACAGATAGGATATTTTCAAACTTTATTAGTTCGCCATAATGGCTACTTAAATTTTCAAGCGGTAACGTGCTGCCATCTATAGCCAATATGGCAAACTAATAAAGTTTTATGTTTATGCTGTTTATAATATGTTTCTTATGTATGTATATATGTTTGGTTTTTCTAAATAAATTTGTCAAAAATATTGAACTTCAACACACTTCAATCTTTACCTTTACTTTACCTTTGTATAGAATAGTTCCCTTTCCAAACTCTAACTTTGTTTGGAATAGTTTACAATGGTGCACTTTAACCGGTTATCTTTTCACCAATGGTTTCACAAATTTTCTTATGGCATGTATTGTTTTGATAAATCCCAATTGAAAATTTAAATCTTCGAGTTAGCTTCGATACCTGTTTTCTCCGAGCGGAGCTCGGTCACCCGCTGGTTTTTTATAAATAAAATTATTTATTCCTAAAATTGCCGCTTCAATGCTAAAAGCTAAAACGAAAGAATCGCATGACTTATTCAATCGTGACAGCTGTCATCTCATTAAAATCTCGTTAGAAATGCATTTCGAATTAGGTAACATGGGATTAGTCATTAACGTAATCAAGAGCATGACGTCATCGATTCAGTCCGACCAACTCCTTAATCCTCTTAAGCGTGACGTGAATTTACCTTTGCCGTAAACCGTAAATGGACGAACTGAAACATGATTTATATTAGGAAGAGAAAAACTTAGATTTCTCTATCAAATAATTTAAATAAAATGAAAATTTCAAAATGGTGGTTGGTACAATTGAGAGTGGTAACGGAGCCGAAAAGTTTGGAAAGCTTGGCAGAAGAATCTACTGTCGAGGTAGCACAAGGAGGGAGCAGCATCCATAAAAACCATATTTATTGAAGATCATTAGCTCGTTCTCGGAGCAAAAAATATAATAAGTTGAAGTTTAAGTAAAGCTCAACATAAGTTAATATGACTAAACTTTGAAGAACAACCTTTAAAACTGTGTTTCAATATAAAACTTGGCAAAAGCATCTTAAATGGGCCGTACAGCAGGTTAACCAAATAGACTGATATCTCTTCTCTCTCAAAGATCTTTAACGTGCAGGTATTCATACGATTCGAGTTCACCCAATTTGCACAGTAAAAACTGCCAATAGCAAACAACCTGACTTTGAAAGGTCGGGTTCGAATCCTGCTCATGGGTGGTTTCTTGAGATGATGGGCTGGAAGGGGAAGAACAACTCAAGAACTGGATCAAAAGGTTCAGATCCAAATATCTTCTGTATGGATCTGACAAAGGTCTTACAAACGGTCTCCCCAAAACTTTTTCGTATACTTTGCGATGGCGGAGGTCTCTTTTCCTAGTTATGTCTAAAATTTTTGGCTTTGGGCAAGGCCAAGAATTCCTTGCATTGCACTGGAAAACAATACTCTTTTGTTACAATCTAGCGTTTGTAAAAAATCTGTAATGCGATCCAGGGCTATTAATTCTTGCTATGCGATTAATATTACCAGAAAAAATAATTTGCATTTTATATGTGTTTTTTTTTCAAGCGACTGGAAAAAAAATCTGAGGAAAAACTGCAATTGTATTCCAAAAATTATATACCAAATATCATATATTAAAGCATTAAATTTTAGAGTTATCGCATTTACATGCCTTTGATAGCCTGACCAATAGGCAGATTTTATTTCAAATTCGATAGATATCTTCACTTTAGATGTAGCAAATTTTATCTGTCTAACACTCTTCCTTTTGGAGATATCGCATTAATTACAAGTACACAGCTGGACGTACAGACTTCCTCTCAATGAATTTCATTCAAAATATGATAGAAATCTAAAAATTTATTGTAAAGGGCGTATGCCAAATTTAATCCATCTGGCTCGAAATATTTGCGAATTATCGCGTTCACAGATATATATATACAAACAGACGGATAGACGTAAAGACATGATGCCATAATGTATAATATAAAATTTTATCGATCTAATTCATAAAAAATTGGATATGTATATATGCATTATTATTCAGAATGGAATTCACTAAAAATTATTAATCAATGTTAGGATCTTTTTGCCCATATCAACAGTTTCACTGTACTGACTTTAAATGCGTACGAGGAACTTCAGGAATAGTGATATTCCTGTAAATTTCTCGTATAATCTTCAATAAAGGTCTTATCATTTTTGCCTTCGCATAAAATTTAGCCCTTGACAAGGGCAAAGTTTGTATAATAGTAACGAAATGTTAACCTTTGGCGTGAATTTAGTATTTTTACTGAATCTGCCGAATCATTCTTGGCGTTCCTTATTTATTTATGCATTCTGGTAATTAGTCCCTGATATCTGGTGAATAGTATCCAAAAATCGAATTTATGTTTCTGTTCAATCGATTGGAATGAAAGTTTGGAACTACAATTGTAATCAGAAAATTGCATACCAAATTTGATACATTTAATTCACGACGCTTTTGCATTATAGCATTTATCTACTGCTGTAAGTAAAGACAAATCCACTACGTAACAGAATACTTGCTGACTTCTTCCTTCCTCGTGACCGTGCCTACATCCGAATTAGAACGAGTTTGGTTCCGCAGCGCTGCAGAAGAAAATTGGAAGAATGATCCGCCATCTCAAAGAAAACCAATATCTATATAGATTCCATGAACATTATTCCCAATAATAGCATTTTGCATCCAATTATTTATTTTCTGTTATTTTTGTGTTGGGGAATAGCGGTTTTTTTTTTTTTTTTTTTTTTTGGTATTTACATTTGTGTGTATCGCTCTTTCTCTTGCTATATATATTTCTCTTTCTGTCCTCGTTTCCAGTTTTTTTAAAATATTTTTATTAGTATTTTTCAGAATCTTGTCATCACAAACAAACTGTAAGTCTGTTTTTATCAATCGGCACGTTTTCAGTTCCTGCATGATAGTTAGCTTCATAAGCCAACTCCACTTCCAAATCTGGACTTCAAAAGGCTCATTTCCTTCGGCTTTGTTTCATCCCATATCAAAATCCCTAACCCTATTTCAATCCATACATGTCAGACAATAGTCACAGTGATGGACAAAACAGGAGATTTTTCCATGTCATGACGCTGTTTAAATAACCAGAGGGTTACAGTTGCAGGAAGCCGTGTTGTGTGTAAGTAAATACAGCAGACGTCCAACCCACTGTTGGAGCTGGCACAATTTTAATAGATGTCGACACTGTAGAAGTTAAGTCTGTGTAGAGAATTTCGATAGGTTAAATTTATATTCGAACAATCTTGCAAATGGAATTTTTGTGAAAGAATTATGCTCAATATCTAATAGAAATCTACCATTTTAATGTAAAAATCATACACCATATGTCATTTGTGTAGTTAAAAATGTTTTTGAGTAATCTTTGTCTCAAACAGACATAATGTTTAAAAAAAAGGAGTTGTTCGAACTCTTAGAGATCTTAAATGTGAATATTTGTCAAAATCTTTGATTTTTAGAAAATTTCAATATTTTCTCTGCCATGTAGTAAAGTCTGTTGCACTATATTGGGCGATATTCCCCAATATTAAACAATATTGATCAGTGTCCTACAATATTGCACGATATTTGTGTGTTACTTGAACTGTACTACAAGAAAGTAAAAATCGTAGACACTATGGATCGGTAATTTTTTCTCGGTTTTTAAGGAACACATTCTACCCAAGTCCTGCAATTTAACCTCTCTTTGGCAAACTTTCCTAACAGATAGCGTCATAGAACAGCTTTACAAGAGCATTGAATTCAATGCTTTGTATAGCTCAGTGGTGGGGAAACTTTTTTTAAGACGGGCCATTTGTAATAACTAGACGATCGTAGCGGGCCAAAGAATAATGCTTAATCGTTAAAAAATTTATGTGTTCTATAAACATATACATATATTATTACATACACTTATTATTTTAATAGTAAAAAAGCAAAAGGTAAGAAAATTATAAGCACAAAATATAAAATGAACTTAGTGTAGTTCTTGAAGTGAAGTATTATCACTTTATTTTCTGGTGTCATTACTGGTTGATGGTGCATGAGAAAAATGAAATTGAGACTGTTTTATCAAAATTTCATCATAGTCCGGTTCCATTTGCGAAGCAGAAATTCTTAAAACAGATGAAAGGTGCTCATCTGTAATTCTGTTTCTTAAAGAAGTTTTGCTAAGCTTCATTGTTGAAAAGGTGTTTGTTGAGGCAGTGGGAGTTTCGGGGATTACACAAACAATTACTCGAGTCACAGCGGGTCGTTGCAGATGACTAAGTCGCTAACTGATCTTCGGGCGGCCTCGCTTGTATTTATACCTACCTGCAAGGATTGTTCAGGAATTGGAGTTTTGCGGTTCTTTCGGAGAAACAGAACAATGAATCCAAAATGCGAGAGTATCTGGAAGTTTCGAGCGAAGAGGAGCCAGCTGTTTGGGTCGGATGGATTTGTCCAGAATACTATTGTGTTTTGAATATCGCCGCAGGTAATTTTTATGCGGGTCGTCACATTACGAAGTAAGAATGGGTTCTAACATTCTCACGACGGCACTCTTAAACGGGCCGGATTAAACCTTTCCGTGGGCCGGACTTGGCCCGCGGGCCGTAGTTTCCCCATCACTGGTATAGCTGGTTACTGGATTGTCTTTTCAATTTGCAGTACTCTGATTCAATGAAATTCCTGCTTTTCAGACGAATCAAACAAGGTGAAATGTTTTTGATACATTTCTTAATTCCACTCTCTTTATTTAACAACTCAAAAAGGCAATAGTTCAGGCGAGCAAACTGGTAGCTAAAGACGACTAGTTAAAAGTAAAAATTCTAGGACTTTTAACGAAGACAAATATGTTACTAAGTCATATGTTGTTTCAATGTTACAATATTAATGATAATAAGCAGTCAAAACTTAAAATACATGTTATTAACAGACAAACAGTGCATCCTTTCGTAATTAAAAAATATCGAATTTTTCAAGTTTCTCTCATTCTTTCAATGTCTTCTTTTTTTAAAAAAAATATTTACCATAGAAAACATGATATTTAGTGTTAAAATTAATCCAGGTGAAGGTGTTGGTCTAAGCGAAGTGAACTTTTCAAACTAGCTCAGAAATCACTTATACATTTGATTACAATTATCAGAGAGATTTTCCAATTTTTTGTTTAATTTTAATAGATAAAATCCGATGGAAATAATTTTTAAAATGTAAAAAAATGTGGAAATACCATATCATAATAACAATCAAAAATTAATTTTTAAACTTCTGCAGTTGTTGAAAATCAAATATGTCTTAGAAAATTCTGATACTCGTAGATACTGATATATAATAGAAACATAGATATTCGACACAGAAACTCGCTAAAAATTTAATTAAAGTAGGTTTCGATAACATACTTTTATCTTTCTTCTGAAAAGAGGAATTTTTTAATTTAATTATTTTCTACTTTTCGTTTATAATTTCTAATTTATTATCATAATTATTGTGGAATCTTAAAACCCATTTAATTTCTTTCAAAGTTCATTGCCAGATATAATTAAACGCATTGAATCAAAATTAAACTATGAATTAACTATTAATAAATTAACTGGTAATTGCATTCTAAAAATATTGAAATAATATCTTACCATACAAAATTTTAAAGAATGCAAAATTTCAAAACATCAGAAAGCGAATGATTATAAATTTTAATCTATACAAAGATGGAATAAAAAAATTATGAAAACCATTCAGAACAAATTTATTTTTTATCATAAAAAACTAAAATTAATGAATTGTTCTTTCTAAATGTCTATGTTTTTGTAAACTTGCTTAATATAATTTTCATAGGGACTGTAATTAAATTGTCGAAGTGAAAATCTTTTTTTCCCCTTTAAAATATATGTATATTTATCTTAATAACTTTTGAAGTGTTTATCTAAAAATCTGTTTCATAACTCTCTACTTTCTTTCCAACTCATACTTCTTTTACGCAGTTAGAGACTTCTAAAATTAACTGTGCATATTTCGTCTCTGTTTACTTTTGAAATAGCATTGGTGTATATGAAAAAGGTAGTGTTATTTTGAATGTGCGTTAAGTCTACTTTTCGAAAAGATTTGGACGAGAGAATTTTTTTGTATAAATTATACACCTAATTGAGTGGAAAGAGTAATATAGGCTATATTTTTTCCGATATTGAAATACTTAGTAAAATGCTATTTAATTATGATTCCCAAATCTTTATTTGTTTTTTTCACCCCACTTTTCATGCTTAAAGATGAAATGAATTCTCGTACACACAATTTGAATTAGTGTTTTTATCTTGTTCTATTTCTCAGTAATTCGTAAATTAATTTAGAATCTAACTCATCGATGAAAATGTACAAAATAACTGTAATGACGAATTACATTTGTTTTTATTAGACATCATGACCGAATTGATTCTTCCAATGCATGTCAAACGCATCGAATCAGTTTCATTCCAAATAATTCTTTTGTTTGTTCAGACTGTTTGATTTGAAGAGGCTAAAAATAAAATTCAGTTCATTTTAGTGCTTTGTGCATGCATGCGATATTTCTTCCACAATTGAATAGTTTGCGCATGCACAGTTTTTAGTCAAATTGAAAACATGGAAATCATCGAATTAAGATTGCCTTCTCAAATCATCCATCAATTAGCATTGATCAAAATATTATTTAAAAAAACTTCTCTAACCTTTTTTATTTTGAAAGAATATATCAAAATAAATGAATACCCCATTAAAACCTTCAGTAATTAATTATTTGAATGTATCAACACTTTTTACCAACATATTAGATTAAATAAATTAAAAACACAATGTGTGAGCTCAGGAAATATAACCACTGTGTCTTTTTTATAATGTGTTGCAATATAAATAAGTAACAAATAAGTAGCATCAAATAATTCGATCACAATCATAAATTCACTATAACTGGAAAATTATGGAAGTAAGCATATGCTTGGTAAAATCCATTGAAAACACTGCAGATGAATTTGAAAATTATATTCTATTTACAGCATATTTATAGAATGAGAAATACAACTCGTAAGAGTGCGATCCTAAAAATGCGATTATAAAGTATAAAAAAAGTCACTGGAAAATAAGTTTTATAAGAGTGTAATAATAATTGAAATGTGTAAAAAAATTCTATTATATTCTAGCGATTCTTTCTGGCGCGAGATGATTGATTACAAACAAACGAAAAAAAAAAAAAAAACGATAAATGAGTAGTATCATCTGAAAGTGAAGCCATTTCTTAGAAAAGCCTAATACATTAATATAAAAAGAACCGTAAAAAAAGTTTACCTTGCGTTTTTTATTACTTTGTATATTAAATTATGACATTAAATCCTTTAAAATAAAGTCAGAAAACAGATTTATCGTTTTCTTTATTGATGGCCATTACAAATATTTTTCATGTACAAAGTCGACACTGAACTCCATAACAATATTTTTATGTTGTACCATTAAAAAATTCCTTGATGAGCTAAATTTCAACAATTTTGAAATATTTTGATGAGAATTATTTTAATATTTGTCGTTTTGCATTCTTTTTCTCTGTATGTATTTTAAGAAAGCAGTGTCGATGAGCAGAGTGGATGGAATCTATGTTTGCATTTTTTTTCAGGCACAAATTTGTCATTTCTTCTATTCTACTCGATTTTCATACATTAAGGTATCCGAGTACCTTAAAAACACTGCTTATCGACCCCACTGGCGACATTTTTTTTTTTTATTGTTAATTCATGTAGTTCAAATTTTCCTCTTTCCAAAACTATCTTTTCTAAGAAAAGGAAGGTCTGAGCTATCACCCAGGGTCACATATTTTTTCCAACTAAAATTTGTCTTCAATTTTCTAAAAACTTTAATTTTCATGAAAAAGCTGCACCGTTAACTGGATATCTCAAAAACTAATAGAGGTATTTACTTAAAAATGTCAGCTTGTGTTTTAAATAATATGGGCAATGAAATGAACCAAAAGATTTAGTGTTGGTGAAATACTTTTTCATTTATAAATGTTTTTAAAAAAATTAAGTCGTGAATTTATGGAAAAAATGCATATATATGAATATTTTTGCGCATCACTTCTTTGCGTCTCAAAACGTTTCTTCGATTTTGGTTCATTTCATTCATTATTGTATTCTATAACTTGTGCAAATAAAAATAAGATCGCTGTAATAAAATTTTGTGTAGAGTGTTAACCGCTTTGGTTAAATTTCATGAACATTTACTACACGTTTTTCTGTTTCTCAAAATATATTAAATTCATATAATTTTGTTTATTTATAGTATTTTGCATTATTACTGACAATTCATCTAAAAACTATTGCTTTAAGTAGTTTTTAAAAAATACAATTTTTCAAATTTTTCCTTCAAATGTAAACGGATACCTTAAATTCTGTTTTCAAATACCAGAAGACTTCTTTAAAAGATAGAATAATATTTCTAGCATTTGAATCATCTTAGTTGATATTTTCCCATGGAAACAATGGACGACATGAGGAAATCAACTGTTTTGACATTATTCAATGCTCACAATGCTTTCAATAAGATCCTAAATCATTTCCTGCACGATCTTATGTCTGCGGTTGATGAACTTGCTAAATTAATCGGTACTTGCTAAAACTAATCGGCGAGAATAAAATTTCATATATTTTTTTGTTGTAACCAAAAATAATGAAACAAAATATTTTTCCATTATCATTCGCAAAATTTGCTTCTTTGATTCTGTATAATAATATTTATGAACCTCTCAAAAGAATCCTTTTTTGAATTGTCCAGCTTAGTGGAAGCTATTTTTAAATTCTCTGAAAAGTGTAGAAGGCGACAAAAAAAGAAAATTCCATTCTTTTGTAGGAGCTATGGTCCGCGTTCGCGTGGACATTTTGTTATTTATGTGCGAAACAATATCAAATAATGAGAAAAAAATTAAACCTAACCTAAAAAAGATACATTTAAAAGTATAAGCATATAGGGAAAATATATAATTGAAATACAATTTAACACACAGCGAACATAAAAACAATTTATTCACATTGTATACTCAAAACAAAACAGCAAATCAAGTCAGGTCGAATCCATTTTATTTATGGATAGAGATGGAGATAGCTACAACAGTATTATACACATCATTTTTAAACTTTTAATTGAAATGAAAATATAATTGTCAACAATTACGCGTGAACTTTCAACGCCAGTTGGCACAACGCACATATTTGACTTAAATTTGGTGGTTACAGTAATGCAACGTAGATTAGAATTTTTTTATTTCCTTTATTCTGTTCTCTTTTAATTTAAAAGTACTTCAGAATGAATCCGAATGATCGATTCATTAACAACATTTAATTTTAAATACATCAAACACTAAGAAAATAAATAAAATTGTTTGAAATAATCGGTCAAAATTATCCTAAGCCTAACCTTATTTCTGTTGGGGAAAAAAACCTGGAGCCTTCTTTAGCGTGATTTGGCCTTAGGTTTTAGGCACGAAAGTTAGTTTTTAATGAATTAAAAAATTGAACCACTCCATGAACCCGAATAAAAAGTAGCCCATGTTCTATTGCTGACTATGTTCAATCTTTGTGCAAAATTTCGTTCCGTTCTGCCATTCTGGCGTGGTTGAGTAACAAACATCCATCCGTCCAAACTTTCATATTTATATATTAGAATAGATTGCAGTCCCTTTAGACAGAGTTAATCGGTATGGAATAGTAACTGTGTAAGTTGAACCTACTAATTTATTTTTGTTAGAAATATCATTCGTATAAGAAGCCCGCGAATATTCCGTTGAAGCTGCTTCATCAGTATGTTAAGTTGTTGCCTCATGAAAAATGTCGGTCGAATTTATACACTTGAGAAGAAAGAAATCTAAGAATAAGTTAGTTTATAAGAATAATATTTAAGAAAATTCATCCAGGTGATATTTTCATTTGATTAAAATGTCAAGGTCATAAATTAAAGTATGTTCAAGAAGAATATGAAATGATGATGTAATATTTAAACGTAGATTGCCGTGTCATCCACAACAGCAACACGTTCTCATTCAGTGTAGAATTTGAAGCGAATAGAACACACCTACATTTAATTAACATCTTTTTATTTTAAAAAAATCTGGATCAAAATCATGAAATATTCCTATTTTTTAGCAAAGAATACATAAAACAAATTTGAATATCGATCACAAACTCATTATTAACCCATTTATGCCTAAGGTTAAAAAATTGGAATTTTCGCATGAAATTTCTAAATAACTTTGATGTGAGGGGAGCTCCAAAAATGGAACAGTAGGCATTAATGGGATAACGACATTATGTGAAGCTAAAAGGTGAAGGCAAGAATAATTTACTTGATAAATGAAAACTGGAAGCGTATTTTTACACCTAAAAGAAAACGTCCCTTCAAACTTCAGCTTAGATGAAGGAAGCTTTGCTGCACTTTTAGAAAAGCACATTGAAAACTGCCGAAACATGACTTCAGTTGACGACAGAATGGTAACAAATCGATTATTTGAGATACAACTCCGAAGCCTTTTCATATCATTAGTGACATCAGTCACCATGATAAGCGACATCATTGTGGTACGCAGTCAGATTTATACATGACCGGTTCTGCTTTTTATCGCTGTGATAAGAGACGTTCACTCCTTATCAGAACACATGTTCTACAAAGTGTTATTATGGCGAGATTACCATATCTTCCTCCCATAACTTTAAATTATATACCAAACTGATCCTTCAATAAATTTAATTACAGTACCACAAATAAGAAGGAACATATAATTGTATATATATATATATATATATATATATATATATATATA
>JAPMOQ010006428.1:1737784-1792727 GCA_026543055.1 Argiope trifasciata | reverse complement strand
TTATTTCCTGATCCAATTCCATTTCTCTACTTAATGAATTCAAGAAATGCTTTGTAAAGTTCTTTAGTCAGAGATTCTCACGGTGAGAGTGAATGATAAAAATTGCTGACTTAAGAAATACTTTTTAAAAAAAGGTCCCCTTATCGCGTGATCGACGCGTGTCAGAAATCCCGATGAGAATCTTAATAATATATCGGCTGTATAAACAAAATGTTTCCTATCAAGATATGTTATATCAGACGAGGGAACATTAATTTCTCGCTTTTCTCTCACATCTGCTTGTGAATATGCCTGCCTGTCTCCAGAGATGGAATAAAGCGAAATTAAAAATGAAAAGTCTTCTTCCATGTCTTCGAACATCTGCTTCCACACAATCATTCGAAAGAATGCTCGTCGTGGCTGCTCAGGACAGCAGAGTACTACTTATAATACACAAATAATAATACGTAAATAAATCGCTTTTAGGTTAGTTGTGTACTTTAAAAGCTGTATTTTTGTACATATTTTTCATACATGCTTATAGTTTTAAGTACATTGTTTTCAGGCTAGTTTTAATCTCTTTGTTTTGCTATTACTTGATAAGTTTTCGAAATGCCCGGCAAATCTATGTTTTCGAAAATGATCATCAAGGTCGTGCTACGAGAGTGATTAGTAGAAAGTTGAATCCTCAAGCAGAATTTAGA
The DNA here is from genome assembly GCA_026543055.1 of Argiope trifasciata. Taxonomy (NCBI): domain Eukaryota; kingdom Metazoa; phylum Arthropoda; class Arachnida; order Araneae; family Araneidae; genus Argiope; species Argiope trifasciata. The sequence continues at coordinate 1,792,044 of JAPMOQ010006428.1, read as the reverse complement.
AAAATGAAGGAAGCGGAGGCTTCGTCTAGATCAGCTGAAAAGTTACTAACGGTGTTGGAATAACGGAACTGATCAAACCATCTTATGCATACACATCAAAATTTCCACGCGTACGAAGTCGCGGGTAAATGCTAGTTATAAAACGAAAAATAACAGCTATTTTTCTTAACTATCAGATCTTAAATTGTATTAAAATAGTATTACTAACTAGTTAAGCGAACTAGTCATATGGGCAGGGATGGTTAATAATGTGTTGATCTGAAGGATATATTCAAAGTGTTTGAAATCTTACCTTCTGGACTGAACTGAACAGCTGATTTGGGTATTAGTATGGCATTTAGATTGCTTAGCAAGTGGTAAGGTAAACTTTTTTGTGGATCAGTAACTGATTAATTGTATCGAAAAAAAATCTCGAACTAATAAATCGGAAAAAAAAAGAAAGAGAGGGAGAGACAGAAAATGAAGGCTGAACTCTACATAAATAACAAATGAAAATGATTTATAACCGAAGAAGCACCTTGTGTTATTACCCAAGTTTCTTCTTAAACTATTTTAACAAATATATTTTTTAATTTTTCTTTTTGGAATGTTCTTTGTCCTTAAAAGTGTTCTTCTCGCTTTTCTTAATAATGGTACAATAAAAATTTATGTAAAAGACAGAAGTGTTCTTATTGTAAGAAGCATCTTATGTTATTACCTAAGTTTCTTCATAAAATATTTTAACAAATCTATTTTTTAATTTTTCTTTTTGGAATATTCTTTGCCCTTAAAAGTGTTTTTATTGCTTTTCTTAATAATGATACAATAAAAATTTATGTAAAAGTCAACTCCAATTTTATTAGAGGAATTATATTAATCTAGGCTCGCAAGCTCTATTCTTCTGCAGTTTGATTATAAGTAGATATATATTTGATCATCAAACTTCGCTGTTTAAAAGAGATTAACAGGAAATTTCTAAAATTCAAATGAATTTGAATGGTCAAAAACAGCCGGTAATTTGACATAGTTTGGCAACATATTATATTGTATTCAGTACGAACAGTGAGCCTTCAGCTGAAATAATAGAAAGACGCGATTTCAAGGCCGATGTTTTTCAAACTGCATTTCACGACTTGCTTAACATTATCTCCTTTCTGAATTTCTCAATCCCTATAAAAATGTATGAGGATATACTTTAAATTAATCTAAATAGTAATAAGTTGGCACATTCTGACTTTAACTAGAATTTGAATTTCATTTTTGAAATTATTTTAAAGGTACATTAATCTTTAAAATGGGCATTTTTTGAAAACTAACTTCGTCGAATTAAAAGAAATTTTATTTAAGAGTTGTTTGTTTATTTCTTTCTGTTCAGTTAAAACACTAGTATTTGGTTTATCATGTTTCACTGCAAGAGTTAAAATCTTCTGATTCAATGAAAAACGCTGAAATTTTTACTAAAATTTCATGAAAAAGAAAAATATCAATCCTAAGAATTCAATATTTATGAATAAGTAATATTCATGTTTTAAAAAGAAAACTACAACTTTGATTTAAAGCTTTAAAAAATTACGGAACTTTCAGTACTCTAATAATAATAAATGCTTTTATAAATTTATTAAAAAAAGAAATTAGAAAATAATGTATAGCTTATGATTTTAAGTCAGTTTACCCGACATCCCTGCTTGAAAGAAAAATCTATAATTGTAGCAGTTATAAAACTCTTGTCTTCTCTTTTGGATACTAGATGCCGATACCTGATAAACTATCCCATAATGCATTGCGCATTGGGAGGTTAATCAAAATGAGATGCGATAGTGTACAGTTAAGCTGCGAGCGTGAATGTCTTGTCTTTGTTCAGTCTGAATATGATTATTAAAGAAATGTTCCTGAAAGCATAAGTCATGTTGCTTTCTGCACAGATCATAATAATCTGCATTCCACCACATAATTTTATTAAATCATTTAATAGCATATAATGCAGTCAATAAAGCAAAATATATAATGTAAACAATAGAGCAAAAATGTAGATTGAAATTTGTAAAACTTTTGAATCACACTTTGGCACAAGCTGAATAAATGATAGAAAATCTGTTTATTGCTAATTAGTTTTTCGAAAATAAGTTTTCCTGTTAAGCGAATGTGAGTCACATTTAGAAACCTACACATTACTATCAATACCTTTATACCTGAAGCATCTTCCAGTTTTCCTTCTATTGTTTCGCATATAGTCTCATGGCTATGTCGCTGCTCATAAACAATAGAGTGTGGATTCTGAATCTTCACGAATTTTTGAATATTCTGAAACCTTGTGAATGAAAACCTTTGAATTGGTTGGACGCGAAGTTTTTACTTTCTCGTACACGAAATAAAAAGAAAGGCTTGTAATCAAACAGTCGAAATAGTGATTTTGGAGAATCTCCGCGTCCTTCTAGGCTTCCTTGAATTCGAAAAATACGTTTTAAAGAAATAATCTTTTTGTTAGTCTGTTTGTCTATGATGAAGATAATTCAAAAAGGTATGAAAATGTGTATAAGAACTTTACACCAAATTTGTAGATTTCTATCAAATTTTAAGTAAGATCTAACAAGATGTATTCTATCTGTCCGAATATTGGTTGGCTTGTTAGCTAAGCGAACTAAAAAGATAAAATTCGTTAAAGATCTGACTTCGATATTGCAGACAATTCTAAATTTTTGAATTAATTAATCTAATTAGAGGGCGAACGTCTTTCAGTTTGTGCTTCCTGAAGGATAAATGCGACAGTTCAAAAACGCAAAAATTTAAAAACATCAAATTTAATAGGTGGTTTTTTAACTGTAATTGTAGTTCTGTGTCAAATTTTTGTTTTAATCGTATAGGCGTTTAAAACACAAATTCGGTTTTTGGTTACTATTAACCGCATGCCTAAGAATTGTTCGCCAGCTCCATGCAAGGTGTTCTCTGGGATAAATCCTTCATTAAAGAGTGTTCTATAAAACTTTGGGGAGACCCCTGGCTGATCTTGGGAACAAACCTACATATTAAACAATTATCGCAATAGAGTTTTAGTGACGGGTCGATTTGCCCTAGACATTAAAATAATTAATTTAGACTCCTTTTCACATCGGAACTGGCCAACTCCATGATATCGAAAAAGGTTTGATTAAAACAAACATAGGCTTTCTTAGCTAGAGAACAACTGCCCTTTTCTTCCATTCTTTCCGAATTCCGAATTCGCTTTCACAAAAATTGTTGAAAAAAGAATAACCGGGAGATGACAGAAGAAAAGGATTCATTCTTTCCGAACAAATAGTTCTTATTAAATCTTAAACAATCCTACTTCTCTGAGCTCTGATTAAAGAAAAATTATTTACTACTAGCCGCCTTTGGCGACCAGCTGGTTCACCATGTGTAAAGCGTTCTAAAATTTTCAATTAAATCACATATTCATTAGCCATGAAGTAATTCCGGGCATTGATTGACCTGAAATTAATATTTTATTTAAGATGATGGACGGAAAGTTCTAAAAGTAAACCTTTTCCTAATAATATTCTTTAATTTTATAAATCAGTCAGTTTTAACCATCGGTTATGCTTCCAAAATATTAAAAAAAAATTTCGATGATGTTGCCAAAATATTAAATATGTTTTTTTAAAGAAAGCGAGAAAGGGAAAAAAAGTATTAAATTAATGATACAGATATTGCAAACGATTACATAAATATGCCATTAAGTCGGGATTTCAATGCATATCCTGTCTAAATTCAATCAGGTTTACTGTAAATAAAGATGATTTATGGAATAAATGATTTAGATATTGCAAACGATTAAAGAAACCTCTGCTTTGCATTGATATTTTTTAGAAAATATCACATTTTATGTTTCTTTTATTTTATCCAGTCACGTGCTGAAAGACTTGATTTACGATGATAGTTTTGTTTTTATTTGAACTTCCGGCATTCTTTTATTTTATCCAGTCACGTGATAAAAACATAGTTAAAATATTTATTTAAAAATTCGTTAAAAATAGAAGCTTACGTTGTAAATTACAAAAACTGATACCATTAGAAAGCTAATTTTTTTATCTTTAAATTGATGCAAAAATCATGTTTATGCGATCATATTTTCGGAAGTTATAGCTGAAAAACGTCGAAATTTCGCTTAAATTTTAATTAATTCAAATTCTAATTAAAAATTCGAAAAAAGGGGCTCCAAGGTGCACATTCCGGACCTCCAAGGTATACATGTACCAAATTTGGTAGCTGTAGGTCCAACGGTCTGGCCTGTAGAGCGCCAACACGCACACACACACACACACATTGAGCTTTATTATAAGTATAGATAAAATATAAAAACTGCTTAACAAATTAAATATACATGACATAATCAAAACTTTAAAAGAATCAAAAGTTGGTGTTGCTTCCATTTTTTTTAAATATAAATTTACAATAATAAATTAAGAAACTAAAATCGTTCCACAGTGGAGAGCCGCCACAGAGTGACTTTGAGGAGGCAACGAATTTTCTCATTTGCTTCAATGCAACCTTAATTGTATAATTGCAACAGGCGCTGAAAGAAGACAAGATACCAGTTTCTCATCGTTCCGAAAAGTGCCTTCAAGCTGGTTTGGATTGGCCGGTCTAAGTTATAACAGTAGTTAATCTTATACTATAATACGAGGAATGGTTGCCAAGTCGAAAATCGCCCCAGAATTAATAAACTCCGGTAAACTTGGGGGTCTGGGGTTTTTGGCCACGAGGAATCGATTGGCGCCGGTTTTGAAGCGCTACGGTCGAGCAGTTCGGAGTTACAGATAGGATATTTTCAAACTTTATTAGTTCGCCATAATGGCTAATAGGTTTCAAGCGGTAACGTACTGCCATCTATAGCCAATATGGCGAACTAATAAAGTTTCCAGAAGATGATCCGGAACTCAAGGAACTGATCTCGAAATGGATGATCCATAACCCGTGCATGGTCAGCAAACATGGAAGAGACCAGTGCAGATGGGGATTTCAAATGGAACATCAAGACATGACATCGCTGGTGGACGATGAAAAGCCGAGGTTTAACCGGTTATCTTTTCACCAATGGTTTCACAAATTTTCTTATGGCATGTATTGTTTTAATAAATCCCAATTGAAAATTTAAATCTTCGAGTTAGCTTCGATACCTGTTTTCTCCGAGCGGAGCTCGGTCACCCGCTGGTTATCTATAATTCTAGGTTTGTTTAACTTCTTTGTATTACTTCTCATAAGATGAAATCGACTACAGATAAGATGCTGGGCATAAATGGAACAAAGGATTTCTTGGATTGAGAATGAAAACATAAATATAGTTAGCGAAATTTCATTTTTCAACTTTTCAAAATAAAATCTAGAATATTCGATAACTTTCTTCTATATCATTCATAAAACCTACGACTATTTCAAAAAGACCTTAAAAGATATACCATCAAGCTTTTTTCATATTTTCTAGTCGTCATTATATACTCAGAATATGTACACAGTGAATGAATACACAAGTAAATATGAATCAGACATGACTCTGAAAGAATCATGAATTTAGTCAGTGCATTACTTCTCTGAATTCTAGATGAACAAAAATGCAATGTCATTAATAAAATTTGCTCGATTATTAAATTTGACAAAAGTAAGATGTATGACATTGCAACATATGACAACATTTTAAGCAATCTCAGGGAAGTATTAGTGACATGGATTTCCTCGGCATGAGATATTTCCATAAGTCACGTGATTTCTTTTTTTTCCCCCTCAGTAAAAAGAGTGAGTTTTCATTTATCAAAAATACATGATGCAGTACAACTACACTGCTTTTTAGTTTCTTAAAATAAATAATCAGTTTTGAAATACCGCTGATGAATCGAATTTTATAAAGATGTGTCTTGAGAATTGCGTGTCGCAATGAGACAAAATAACGAGAAGGTGTTTCTTAAAAATATTTGCAACGATAATATTTTTAATGAAAAAAATGAGAAAAAACCTAACTATTCATTTTTTTATATAATCATGAGATTTTGCGATTCTCTTTAAAAATATGAAGCTAAAGCTAAAGCTAAGCTCATGTTCACTAAATCCGAAAAAAAAAATATTTGGGCATGATAGGGTGTGTTTCGTTGGATAGGTTAAAATTGGGTAAAAGATGTAAAATTATTATGTAGTCATAAAGTCACTATAACCTTAAGATTAGTAAACGGTTAGAAACGACTTAAGAAGGTCAAAATCTGGTAATTTTGAACGGCAAAAATCCTTATCAAAATAAAGTTATTAATATACTTATAATAACAATTTTTAATTGTAACTACATTTTTAAATTTTTAATTATATTATTAACTTACACCACAAAATATTCGATTTGATTTTTGTTGAATAATATTCGATTTTGAAGAGAAAGTGATATCAGGACGAATTTGAATGATTTTTGATATCACACTTTGAGTAATTCCTCTAATCAAAAATTATCTCTTATTTTTAAATAAATCTGATATCAATAAATTCTAGCAGAGTAAAAATTACCCAATAACAAGCTTAACTCCTGTTCATGATTTCAAAATCAAAAGATCGAAAATTATTGCTACGAAGGAATGCTGGTTTGAAATAACAATGTTAATTCTAATGAAATCGTCTATAAATTATTATTTTAATACAAAATTGATGGACTAATTTATAAAATATCGATTACATAATTCAGCTTTTACGTTTTTTGAAAAGTAGTGAAAATTTCAACTAAAAAGATTATACCGAAATCGACTCATTAAAATGATATAACACTTCTTAAATATTCTCGGAGTTACATTATTTAAGCAATACTAACTTTCTTGGTTATCGTTTTAAAAATTATAGCTTTTTAAGGTCTGGGATTATATCATGGAAAATAACTGGGATTATTCAGAAAAAGGAACAAAGAAAAAATCAGTATGAATGTACACAAAAATCAACTGAATTTGGATTACATTTTTTTTTTTTTTTTTTTTTTTCAAATGAATACATAAAACATTTTTCAGAACAGAACGATAGTAAAAAAACACAGATCTAATTTGTTACTGCTTAATTGGATTTTCCCTTTAATTATCAAGCAATATAATTAAAAATTATAAAGCTGTTTTCAAAACATACATTTATTTGTGACCTGTAAACATACTTTTTTATTTTAATTTTTCTTCTATTTTTTAATTCTATAGTTATATTTCATTATTCAAGTAATGCGAAATCCTTAAATACATTTTTCTCAAATTCAATACCATTAATTTATGAAATTCGCTTCATTTAATAATCTATCTACTAATATTTAAATTCTAGGAATAATAAAATAATGTAGTGTCATCGATAATATATGAATGGACAAAAATTTGAAGATTCTGCAATATAATATTTCAACTTGCAATTTTCACCCTAATATTCATCATCGAACATCACAACTTATACGGCGGTCATTTATTAGAAATGAGATTTGAATGATGCTCTACTACGAGGCCACAGGGACAATAAAGGAGTATGCGCAAAAAATTTTTTACTAGCTACTGCCCGCGACTTAGTGCGCGTGGAAATTTTGATGTGTGTGCATCTATCAAATAATGACAAAAAAAAAAAAACTATCAAATAATGACAAATCAAAAATATTAAAAACCTAACCTAAAAACGATACATTTTTAAAGTTTAAACACATATGAAAAATATATAACATACATACAATTTAATAATAAAAACACACAACTAATCTAAAAACAATTTATTTACATCGAACATTCAAAATAAAACAGACAGCTACAACAGTATTACACACATCTTTTTAAACTTTTAATTGAAATGAAAACACAGTTGTCAGCAGTTACGCGCGAACTTTCAGCGCCAGTTGGGGTAATGCAATGCAGATGAGAAATTTTTTATTTCCTTCATTCTGTTTTCTTTTAGTTTAAAAGTACTTCTGAATGAATCCGAAAGACCGATTCATTAACAACATTCGATTCTAGATACATCAAACACACACACACACACAAATAGAACCATTTGGAATAATCTGTCGAATTTCTACTAAGCCTAACCCGATTACTGTTGGGAAAAAAGCGAAGTTTACTCATCTTTGGCGGGATTTGGCCTCAGCTTTTTGGCATGAAAGTTAGTTTTTAATGAATAAAAAATGAACCGCTCAATGAACCGGAATAAAAAGATTAGATTGTATACAACCGACCCCCCCCCCCCCCCCCCACCCCCGAACGTATCATAAAAAGTAGCCTCTCTTCTATTAATGACTCTAATCTATCTCTGTGCTACATTTCATCCAATTCCGTTCGTCTGTTCAGGCGTGATTGAGTAACAAACATCCAAGCTTTCACATTTATAATGTGAGTGTAGATTTAAGTCACTTGTGTGGTTGAAGAGGTAGCACTAACTCAGGAATTGACAGTCGTTCGCAGTTATAAGGTTCAATAAAGTCAAGGGGTTGCTTTAAAACTAACGTTAATATGACTAAACAAAACTGATAAATCTTATTTAAGGCTTAACCCAAAACAAATAAATATTATTAATAAAAAAAGAAAAACAGAATTGACAAAATTTTATTTTTATTGCTTCAGTTTAGCCAATTTAAAGCCGAAGATCAATTATCGGTGGTAATATTTTTAAAGCGAAATAAAAACTATGAGCGATGTTTTGTCAAAAGTGTTTCATAATTTACTTAGATACAAAGCCGAATTATTAAATGGGTAAATGCTTAGAAACTCGGTAACTTTAGGAATTCAAAATCCTCGAGATTCAAAGTTATTTAAGTTTATGCTTTTACTTCATTAAACCTTTGATGCATTACTTAAAGGTCTTTTATGCTTTAACGAAAGCTTATTTAAAGCATTTTTAAGCATTTACTTCATTATTAAAATCATTTAAGGGAATTTATTCATAAGAAAATCTAGTAATAGTTAAATTTATTTTAAAATTTATTTTTACTGTCATTCCTAGTCAATTACATTTACTTTATGTTGCTTTATAATTCTTAAAAAAATTGTGATGCTTAGTAATATAAAAAAAAAATGTTCGATCCTAATTAATTTTTATATAGTGTTGTTAATTATTTTTTTTCTGTTTTTTACTTGAAAAAAAATTACTGCTAAATTTCAAATGGGTAGATTTTTTTTGTACGTGATATACGTAAAAAAATATGTTGTAAAATGACTTCAGGTGAGTTAACACGAGGCTAACTACAACGCGCAATCGTTGCCTTTTTACTGTGGCCCCAGCATTGTCCTCGTGCGAGCACTTGAGACAATGGACGATGTTTATCTCGACGGGACAATCATTTGCCATTGTCCAGTTGTGGTCACGTGATTTTCCGGAAGTAGGCGTGATCATCTATTACTCGCAATAGTTAGCCTCGTGTGAACGCTTAAGCGCTTTACTATTTAAGCTTGTCGAAAAAACTTCTCGAAAACTATCTATATAAATATTAACTTAAAGTAATTCAGAAGATAGTTGTTTTTGTAAAATTAGAGGACCTCAAAATTTATACTGTCTAAGGCACCAAAAATGTTTAATCTGGCCTTGGTTAGATGTCATTAATATTTATCAGAGTTTTGATTATCCGTACGCATATTCCAGAGAGTGATGCTATGTGCGATTAAATATTTTAAAATTGATTTGAAATTATAATTTAATGAAGATATTTGGAATAAATACATTAAAACCCATTTCATTACGCTTCTCATCTCTGTTTTTTTTAACTTTCTTATACATGAAGTACAGAGAAAATAGTGTAATTGTATCAAAAAATAGTGTAAATGTAAATAGTGTATCAAAAAATTCAAATTCGAGGTTTATTGAATTTCCACGTTTTAGACCTCCTTGTTCGAAAATCTTCAGTTTTGAAAACTGTCTGCCTATGATGAAAATAATTCAAAAGCTCATTGAACTAGACCGACGCAATTTAGTATATTGTCTTCACATTAAATTTGTATCAAAATTTGGGCAAAACTACTAAGATCTATCTGGCTGTCAGAAAATATATCGCCACAAAATTAAGAGAACTAAAATTCAGTGCACAGATTTAACATTTATAGGGTAAACATCTATCAAACTTTGAACCAAATTCAACAAGAAGTTGCAACATATAAAAGCAAAACGCACAGACAAAAAAAATTTTATAAATAAATCAAATTTGATATGTGATTTTGGGATCAGAATTTCTGTTGTATGTTTTTTTTAAGTAAAAATATGCGCGCTTAAGAATGCATTGAAATGTTTTAAAGCAAATACGAAACTGTATTTACCCTCGCGACACGAAGACAAAACTTGATTAGCATAAATGGTATCCGTCATGAGTTACAGTTTGTTCATCCTGATCATGTCATCCTTATCTGTAAAGCATAATTTGTTTGCCACCTCGTACGTTGTTTGGTCAGCTGTCCTTGACTTCATTCTCACTCTCGCACGCCGACAGATGGCGCTAGCATAGATATAGAAGTTTCGCGCTGAGCGGCTCACATGTTCTTTACAAAGATGTAACGAAGTAGAAATAATAGCAGAAATATTTCAAGAAAATGAGTTGCAAGGTAACCATGAAGGATTCCAATATAAGAAGTATCGCACTGGAAGTTAGGAATGGCGCCTCAAAAAGTAAGAATTTAGTTTTATTGTTTTTTTCTTAAATCCATGTTTATTTTTCACATTTTGAAATTTAAAAAAAAATAAAAATTTCGTGCCAAAAGAAAATACATTAAGCCCAAAAATTATATCCGGAAATATATAAATTATATGTAGTGAATGTACATATATATATATATATATATATATATATATATATATTTATATATATATTCTGTTCCCATTGATAGAATTTTTTTTCGTCTTTATAATACTGTTGTACAATTTTTATTCAATAATTATTAGTATACTAAAAAAATTAAAAATCATTTATTTGAGTAAAAAAATTTTATAATAAAACAATACGAGGTGTAATTAATTCTGGATGATTTTATTGAATAAAATCTTCCAGATTCATTCATGATTTAAGTTTCTAATTTAAAAAATAAACATAATCTATTTTTTTAAATATCATTTTGTGCTCCTAACTGAGGACTTTATTAATGATGTTAACTTGATTTATTTAGGACGTGTTGAACATAGTTGATTTGATTATTAGTTTTTATATGTAGAGCAAAAGAATCAAGTTGTGCAAATTATTCTAATTTCAATAAATTCCAAAAACAAGTCATGAATCCGCTGTATTGAAACTCTCTTCACTTCACAACACTCTAAAAATTTACGTACAAATCTTACCTAACTGCGATTACAATCGGAATTTATATATTTGGAATTTCAATTTTTTTGCAAACGATCATTTCTTAGTCCTTCTGCAGACGATCATTTCTCCACCCTTTTGCAAACGATTATTTTTGCAGTCCTTTTACAAACGATTCCTTAATTTTTAAATATTTCTGTATCAGTTTTTTTTAATGCTTACTTTAAATTGCTTACATTATAATTTAAGCAATTTAAGAAGTAAAAAAAAAACCGACAAAATAAAACATACCTTTCATAAAAATTTGTGGCTAGTAATATTTATGTAAGTATTATTGTTGAGTATTTCACATTTACAGATTAAATAGTAAATGAAATAAATTTCCTTGCTCTATATCCTAAACCTAAAAGTTTTACTTGAGAGCTGTAATTTTTTCACCGGCCATTTCTAAAATATTGTGGCATTATTTCTAAACAAATTATTTGTAATTGAGAATTTCCATTCATACGAACGAAGAACTATGAAATTTGTCTATAAAACCATATAATTCTTCACAAAATTTATCTTTAAAGTAAAATTTGATTTTCAATCTGCAATACGCTTTGTCGGTTTACGACGTATACGGATTTGCATCATTGCACTGCTGCTCTACTGTTGACCGATTTGCACATGTAATCGATTCGGTTTCAAAAGCTTTCATTGTGTGTAAGGTCGTTTAGTAACGGATGGAATCTGGGCCTGGTCTTTAACTGAAAAAAAAAATTAAGAGTTTTGTTACAGGAAATCGGATGTTGTTTTTATTCCTAGAATGAAAGCTGAAATTTTTACCTCGTGAAAATCGAGATGCCCATTGCTTTACTTACGCTATAATTTTAAAGATAGTAAGCCTATGATTTTTGTATTGAAGCATTTATAAAATCCCCGTGCACCACAAAGTATCACACGGGATTTACTGAAGTAAGTATTCAACACATAACAAAAGAAAATAGGAAAATTGAACAGTTATGAAGGATCAATAGAAGAATAAAATAAGGGAATATAAGTTAAGAATAAGAAAATTTCACATGTGCCAGTAATAAATTTACATAAATTTTCAAGAACACTTCTGGGGAAAACGAGTTGATGAAAATCTCGAGGCCATTTTATATGAATGGCTTGAAGAGCCAGTCTTAGTTTATGTCTTGCTCCAGCAAACTTGGAACGTAGAAGGAGCACATGTTCAACGTTTTCCTCGCCACTAAGGCTACAATCAAAGGTAGATGATGGAGACAATTTAAATTTACACAGATAGCTTTTAAAGTTGCCATGACCAATGAGTAATTGGGTTATTCTATAATTATTATAAAAATGGTGACAGAACAATCGTTTATTAATGGATGGCAAAAACTTCTCTGCTAGGCTCCCTTTATTTGAAATGAGGTATTCTTTATTCCAAAACTCCGCCATATTTTCTCTCGTAATCTTCCGGTAAAAGGACTTAGGAATGATAACGGCAATGTCGATTTTCCGCTTAGTCATGCTCTTGGTTAATCAAGCCAAGATTGCACTCCTTTTTCCCCGTTCTGGTTGAAGTTCGAAAAGAAATTGCGATTAACCATTTTTAAACAATAAAATTTTTATTTAACCATTTCTACGAATTGCGTTTAACCATTTCATTTAAAAATAATACATTGAAAAATTCTTCATAAAAATCTGTGATCGGTGCTTCCGATAATCTTATTTGTTAATAAATTAATTGCATGAAATTATTTCAATTAAGGCTATACTCTAAAAACAATTATTTCAGAATCACTCCAGTTCGGGTTTCACTTGAACTTAACTAAAGCTATGCGGGGAGTTATTTTAACACAAAACCAACTCGCTGTGCCGGCAAATACCTGTATAAAATTGTATGCTTTCTCACGATTTTTTCCCCTTATTTATTGCTTGTTCTCTAAATTTTCTGAGCTGTACTCGTCATAGCTTTAAAATTAATAAAAAATAAAATTGTTTCTTTAAATGATGAAAAATAAATAAATATTAAAGAACTCCAATCTTTTCCCTCGAATAATTCTTTTTGCAAAAACAAAACTAGAGCCTTTGAAGAATCTAGCATGGAATTTTTTACAAAATATTTTGCTTACATTTAATACAAAAGTTTATGTTATGTATACATTTATGTCATAAAATTGAATAAATTATTTTTGGGAGCCATTGGTACAATAACGAATTCTAATTAAAAGGTAACTTGGTTCTTGACACCATAAGAAGGAGACTTCTTATTAAATTAAATAATTTTCAGAATAAAAAATACATCCACTATACGATTTTACTACATGTAAGTTTTAGTTTAGTTTAGTTTTAGTTACATTACCGTCCCGTGGTAAAGCAATACTAGGGCTATTTACCACATGTAGGCAATTATCCTCTGCGAAGAACTGCTTGTGCGATAAAATCCGTCACATTAAAAAAATTGGAAATCGAATCTATTATATCAAATCCTTTCCTTGAAAAAAATTAAATCCTCAGCCAAAAAACAAAAATAGCATTACATTTACGGCATTTTGTTTTTGTCGAAATTTTTGTTTTTAAATCTGAAATCTATTTTATTTTTTCATATTCGAAATATGAAGTCTCGAAAACTCTAGATTTTGACCTTCCAAAGTTCGAAAAACACATTTTTAGTAAATATTTGCGACAAAGATAGAACTATACGGATGAAATTTGACATACGATCTTTACAATAAATTTCTAGATTTCTATCATATTTTGAACAAAGTCTATTCAGAGGAAGCCATTCAAATGCAAGTTTGCGATAACTGCAAAACAAAGGGCGCTAGGTGGACAAAATTTGATTCATATATTTAGCCTCAGACTTATTGAGTATTTAAATTCTTTAAAATGTTGCTCGCCTACTGGTTTTTATGGAATTTTACAAGAATTCTAATCTTCTAATATTTAAAACCAATTCGTAATTATATTATTAATTATATGCCGTTAACTACATTACGACATACAATTGGCAATACAAGATTTCTATTCTTCTCTCTCCCAAAAAATATTATAAATCATTAAATGCTTATATTATTCCTGATTTACTTAGTAACAAATGTCAAATGTATATTTTACAAAATAGGATATCAATTACGAGAAAATGAGAACAATTATCTTGTTAATTGTATGCCGTTAATTACATTACGGCTTACAACTACAATACAAGAATTAACATTACAAGAATAGAATTCTTCTATTCTTCTTTCTCCCCCCCCCCAAATTATAAATAATTAAATGCTAATATTATTATTGATTTACTCAGTAACAAATGGAAAATGTATGTTTTATAAAATAAGATATCAAATAGGAGAAAATAAGAACGGGGCAGATAATAAACCCGGGTGCAACCTTTCCTAATTTCTAAGAAATGAAGACTAAAACTTTATCACACAAAGATTATTGTATTCTAAAGTTTGTTTGGAAAAAATTTATAATGAAATTGATTTGCCAACTATAAAAATTTTGGCTTCCTTTAAAATTATATCTAATACTATAATACGAGGAATGGTTGCCAAGTCGAAAATCGCCCCAGAATTAATAAACTCCGGTAAACTTTGGGGTCTGGGGTTTTTGGCCTCGAGGAATCGATTGGCGCCGGTTTTGAAGCGCTACGGTCGAGCAGTTCGGAGTTACAGATAGGATATTTTCAAACTTTATTAGTTCGCCATAATGGCTAATAGGTTTCAAGCGGTAACGTGCTGCCATCTATAGCCAATACGGCGAACTAATAAAGTTTCCAGAAGATGATCCGGAACTCAAGGAACTGATCTCGAAATGGATGATCCATAACCCGTGTGGTGATATGAACCCAAGCGCTCCGTGCATGGTCAGCAAACATGGAAAAGACCAGTGCAGATGGGGATTTCCAATGGAACATCAAGACATGACATCGCTGGTGGACGATGAAAAGCCGAGGTTTAACCGGTTATCTTTTCACCAATGGTTTCACAAATTTTCTTATGGCATGTATTGTTTTGATAAAACACAAGTTTTCTCCGAGCGGAGCTCGGTCACCCGCTGGTGCTAATTGTAATTCTAACTCCTTTCGATGAGAAGGTCAAAATTATTCATTTTGAAATGTGTGAACTGTGGCGAGATAACAACGCATTTTTAAAAATTCGCGGGATGCTAACTGCGAGACATGGAATTAATTATATTGTTAATTGCATGCCGGTAATGAATAAATTAACCATATTACTTATTAATTAAAAATATTTTTAATTAACATTTCCAGCTACTTTTATTTTTTAAAAAAAATAGCAGCTTCTTTCTCTTTTTTATGTCTTATGATCATTTTTTTCTTGATATGAATTACATTGAAATGGAATTGTTTTTATAATTCATAAATTTACAAAGGCGGAAGGATTCTCAACGATAAACGCGATAAGAAGAACTTTAAAATTGTTTCCGCCGTAGAAATATTACTGAAGCAAGATTAAAGTTTATATCAAATGTGAAGAGTTTTAGCTCTTTCGGTACGTTGTTACATTTACATTCACTTTTAATGATTTTCGGATAATCCAACAATTTTAGTTTTTTTTTTTTTTTTTTTTTTATTCCGTAATCAGTGGTAGAAAGTAAAAAAAAAAATGATGGTTAAAATCAATTTTGAAAAAGAAATTTTTAATTAACTCTTCAAATATTTTTTTTTCATAAATTTCTCTACTTCTAGTTAAAGTATTAAAAAGTAAATTGTTTTATTAATTAATTAGCCAATTCCTAATTTCATCTGCCCTTTTATTGATTTGAAATGTATGAAAAATGTTCTCCATTCGATGCAATTTCAATGAAAAATTCAAAGTTTCTAAATAAATTTGGCATCAAAAATAGAGCATTCATTTTTAACTTATATAATTTGGTTTCATAAGTTTATTATCGCCATTATTATTTAAGTAATCGCCATTCGCTACTAATTGGTTCATCACAGTTATTGATCGTTTGTCATTAGATTAGAATTGTTTAGATACAACTCCTCGTCCATGATTCCATTTAGACTGTCAGAACTCGGCGTCCTGACCTAGAGGTAGCGTGTCTTCCCCATTCACTGGCCGTGCCGGGTTCGAGTCCCGGTTCGGGCATGGTTGTTATTCTGTGTTCTATCTGTGAGGTGCGTGAATGTGCTCCTCTGTGTAAAGGGGTTGTGAAAGTGAGTGTGTAGCATTAAGTAGCTCAGTCGTACTCATGGCCTTAGTTGGAGCTACTGAAAAAACAAGGGACGCTCATTTCGACTTAAATCCGACATAAATACTTTCTGTCATTCGTCTTGTAAAGCGCCGTGGTTAATAACAGCATACATCAAAGAGATGTTAATTTAATTATCTTACATCTGTTGTGTTGATTGTGCACTTTTTGTGCAGAGAGATTAATTTAATGATTTATTAAAAACGCAGATTTGCTGTCATTTGCCATCCGAATTTCTTGGCACTGTAACTTCGATTTCTTCTTTTTTTTCAAAATTGGACAGATTACTTGATTAGAGGAATCCATTTCAATCATGGAAAAAAATGCCACGATTCAACATTTATTCAAAATAATGAAAACGCTTTATTTTTCAACCTCTTAACTGTTTTACCTGCGTGGCACATGTACGAATTTTGATAGTTGTAAGCAAAAATCAATCTATTCATAACGATTATAATTCGATATTAAAATGACTTCGAATACGTAAATAAGTGAAGTATTCAATGGATTTCCATTTGGATCAAAATAAGAAAACATTCCCAGGATAGAAAATATAATCTTGTTGGAGAGTAAGGAAAATAAAACAGCCAACAGGTTAAATCAACAATGTAATCTATTATTAGAAATCAAACAAGAAAAAATATTTTTATCATATTGAGAAAAAATTGCACAAGCCAGTTGATCAAATAAGTATCATTAAAAAAAATTTTTATAATTATCAATAAAAATATTAATTTTAGGATGATGTAAAATCTTTTCTATACTAAAATATCTTCGGACATTATAATGGTGAAACGTCAAATATTTCGCTCAGGTTTTAATTGATTAAAATTCTAATTAAATTATCTATAAAATTGCTCTGAGGTTTACATTCTTATATAGCACCAATAACTTCATCTTTATTTTTAGAATTGACAGTTATTATTTTTCTTAAGAATCAGTATTAACATAGCTTATAAGCGAATAACGAAGAACAATTCGCATTGATGTATTTAATCTCTGAGGTACTAAAATTTAATCAAACACATAATTTATTCCATTCTAAGATAGAAATGAAAAGGAATTTTCGAAGTAACAGGATGCATATTAAAAAGCGCCGAGTCCTGGATCGAAAAATAAAAAAGTATCCACAATAATGAAATGTCGAGTTAATGTAGCCATGATCTTAGCTGCAGGAAATGGAAGAACACGAAAATCACGTGACGCCGTGTTGACACCTCTGCCATCTGGCGGATGATTTAGCTGCAATTACACGATTAAAAAAAAATTAAATGCCGACTCCATGCAAAACAGCTGAACCTCAAGATAAATGGTCCATTATGTTATCGGTTCTTTTCACTTCCGTTCCGCTAGATAACATCTCAGAATATTCAGTCTCGTTTGCAGAATAAAGAAAAAAAAGTATTTTGAGTCCATCGCTGCGGAAAACAAATAAATTTTATAATTGTTCTTCATTTTTTTTCTTCTATCAAAGACATTCCCAATTAGGTGTCAAAAAATTGTTGATTTTTCTGACTCAATAATGCTTTCGGATTATCTGTAAATTCTATCATAAAAAAGAAATGCATTTTACTATCAATTTTTAATAAATTGTATAGTTATATTTAAATTTTATATGTTAAATTTTATTGTATTTTATAATTTTATAATAAATTTTATATGTGAAGAAAAAATCGTTCAGGCCAAACCTTTGCACTTATAACTACGAAACTCTTTCAATATTCACATCAATATTCACTTCTTAGATAGTAAGTGCTCATTAAAAAAGAGTTTTCAAAATTTTAATTTAAAAAAAATCAATATCTCTTATTAAAAGGTTTTTCAGAGCATATTATTGCACAAAAAAAAATTATATTTCTTTAAAATTCTGAAAACCAGTATGTTGAGCAATGATATCAATTTTAATAAATTTATTTAAAAAAATTACTGCAGTGCATTTTATTATTTGTTATATACTCACGCACGCTGCCGTAATATAAAATAATCTTTTTTTTATGCTCACAGTATCGTTATTGTCGAACCAAAAAAAGAAGATTTAAAAATAGAGTTAAAGTAGACGGGAAAAAATCCTAAGCCTTGGCATGCTGCTAAATTTCAAAGTAGAGTTTAATATCTCTTCAGAACGTTTTGATGCCCAAAAGATGTTATTTGAATTTCAAACAATGGTAGCTCGGAAACTGGTGACCTGCAAAGAAATTATCCGGTTTTTAAGCTAGAAACGCATCGGTTTAGTTTAGCTACAGTAACGCCTCGTTGTAAAGCAATACCAGGGCTATTTTGGGACGGACCTCTTCACTTTGAACCACGGTCAGATGACGAGGAAGACACTTGAGCTGTCACCCCTTTCTTCCCACTTCCACACTACACCAGCGGGTGCACATGTGGCTCCGACGGATTTAGTTTGCATCAGACCCCCTCACACGACGTGGAAGTGAACAGAAGTCTCCCTTCTACAAATTAAGCTCCCCGGAATGAATTAAATGAAATTAAAATTGCAAACATTTCTTATTTTCGGCCTTGCATCTGCAAAATTACGTTAGCATATCTACAAATACAGTATAATGTTTGAGAAGGTGTTCTACAATATTGAGACGTCTCCGTGACGAATGCATTCCAGGCCTTCCCATACACGTGCGGTTGTTTCAAAAGCTTGTGAAGGGAGTCTCGTAAATTCTGAGCCATCTCCTCTCGTTGACCGTCGAAACAGACATTTCATGAGGAGAGATGCGCCTGTTTAGAAATCTCTTGGTACGAACGGGAAGCAAACACTTTGGTATCTCTGGCCTGACTTTTGAGAAATATTTGAATCGACCCTTCTGTGGTCGGTCTTCGAACTAAAAGTGTTTTAAGGTATCCGACTACGTTCAAAGGAATTTTTTTTGAAAAATTGGATTTTTTAAAAACAATTTAAAACTAGGGTTTTTAGATGTGTTTTCGATTATAATACAGAATACTGTAAATACGACAAAATTATTCGAAAATATAATATATTTTGTGAAATAGGAAAATGTGTAGTAAACGTTCATGAATTTTAACTCAAACGGTTTACACACTA
This sequence comes from Argiope trifasciata, assembly GCA_026543055.1. Lineage (NCBI taxonomy): Eukaryota > Metazoa > Arthropoda > Arachnida > Araneae > Araneidae > Argiope > Argiope trifasciata. The sequence continues at coordinate 1,772,569 of JAPMOQ010006428.1, read as the reverse complement.
CACAAAATTGTAATGCAGCGATTCTATTTTTCTTTCTACACATGTTACAGAATAGAATGAGGAATGAAATGAACCAAAATCTAAGAAAATTTTGGAGATGCAAAGAAATTAAGGGTAAAAATATACGTATATAGGCATTTTTTCCCATAAATTCACAACGTTTTTCTAAAAACACCTATAAATGAAAAAGCAATTTACCAACAATAAAACTTTTTGTTCACTTCATTGCTCATATTATTTAAAACACAAGCTGGAATTTTTTTATGTAAATACCTCTATTAGTTTTTGAGATATCATGTGAACGGTGGAGAATTTTTATGAAAATGAAAGTTTTGAAAAAATTGAAATGAAAGACACATTTTTGCTGAAAAATACGTTTTGCTTAAAATTCCTCTGGATGATAGGACAGGCCTTCCTTTTGATAGAAAAAATAAACTGTTCAGGAAAGAGGAAATTCTGAAATACAAGAAATAACAATTAAAAAATATTTCCCAATGTGGGCGATAACAAGTGTTTTTAACGTAACCGGATATCTTAATCATTTTAATGACGCTCCGATGACGAAAGAAACCAATTTCTTACTCTGAGAGATTATCTTTCATCTCGCTTATAGAAGACCCGCCACTCTGTACCTAGGGGAAATTTTGATGTATATGTACGAAAACCTATTAAACAATGACAAATTTAAAAAAACATAACCTAAAAACGATTCATTTAAAAGTATGAGTATATATGAAAAGTATATCACATCAATTTAAGAACACACAACGAACGTAAAAACGACTTATTCACATTGTATACTCAAAACAAAACAGCAAATCGAGTCCGGTCAAGTCCATTTTATTTATGGATCGAGATGGAGATAGCCACAACAGTATTATACAGATCATTTTCAAACTTTTATTTGAAATGAAACCACAGTTGTCAACAATCAAGCGCAAACTTTAAAGCCAGTTGGCGTAACACACACGTCTGACTTTCCTAAGCCAGTTGCGGTAATGAAATGCAGATAAGAAATTTTTCATTTCCTTTATTCTGTTTTCTTTTCATTTAAAAGTACTTTCGAATGAATCCGAAACATCGATTCATTAACATTTGATTTTAAATGAATCAAACACAAAGTCGATATATCAGCTGCTTACGAGAAGTGATGTAGAAAATAGTGGTGAGTTAACCTTAATTTCTAGAATCTTCTCGAGTCTTTTTAATAAAAAAAATTTTATAAATTGAATTCAAAATTTTGAAATCAAATCATTTCTCTAGAGATAATTGAAAAGTGTATATATTGAAGGGTAAAAATAAAAATTGAAAAATAATTATTGTCATTTTAAAAAATGATGGTTTGTTTTTGCAAAATTATTAATTATTAAACAACCTTTGATTTTAAATACATCAAACACAAAGAAAATACAGAGAAACGTCTGAAATATTCGATCGAAAGCATGCTAACCCTAACCCCATTTCTGTTTGGGGAAAAACTGGAGTCTTCTTCATCTTTGGCGTGATTTGGCCTCAGCTTTTTCGCCCGAAAGTTAGTTTTTTATGAATACAAAGTGAACCGGAATAAAAAGTGCTCTATTCCTGATCTATTTTTGTGCTAACTTTCATCCCATTCTTTTTCAGTCGTGATTGAGTAACAAATATCCAAAGTTTCACATTTATAATATTGGTATAGATTCAGCCCAAGCGTTGCTTTAAAACGTTAATATAACTAAACCAAACCCAACCTATGAAGGATTCCATCGGGAAGGTGTTTTTGTATTATTTTGAAACGTGCACCCCAGTAGGAAAGACAGCGTGGTCAATATTGGCCTTTGCGCCATAAGAAAACATCCAATCGAGCTAATAAAGACACTCTAACAATATCTCAATAAGCTCTTGTAATAAAAAAGTGGGCATTCTTTAGAGCAATAAAAATTGCATTGTGGGAGTATGGAGCAAAATGGCATAGCAAAAATTGTAGCTATTTACTAATTATTTTTAATCAGACGCTACAAAAATATGTCATGGAAACCAACCATTTCAAAGGTGTCATTAACTCAGCTGCGTAAAAGCAGGAAGAGAGCTGTCTACTTATTAAGAATTGATCATTCATTAATAATAAGCGGTTTCAATTGATTAAATGCCTATTAGTTGACATGAGTAGAGATTGTGTGCAAGTCAGATTTGGCATTTATTTGCTTGTTCATAACTTGGAAGTGCTCTTTCTTTAAATCTTACAAAATTTTTTAACATCTGAAAAAATGTTAGTCAAATTTGTTTTTTTTTTTTTTTTTTTTTGGAAAAGGTTTTTTTGCTCAATAGCACCTATGACTGTTATCTCAAGCCTCGATTTTTTTCCTTTTTGAATTTTAAAAGTTTTTATTTTATTTGTATTTTTAATTTTAATTTTATTTGTATTATAATTCGAATCAAGCAATGTTTGTTATGATTTTTTAATTTTCCCTTGTACGAAGAATAAAAACAAATATTGCAATCATGAAAAAATAATAATAATTAATTCAAACACCAAATGTTGACGATTTTCCTAGCTTCGAACTCTTTGAATTCAAAAAACACATTTTTGTCCCGATGTCTTTTTTTTTTTTGTATATGAATACGATAATTGAAAAACACTTTGGGCTAGATGGGTGAAATTTGCTACATAGAGTCTAGATTTGTATCAAATTTTGAACGACACAAATTCAGAAGACATTCTGTGCAGTTTTCCGAATACATTTGAACTCTTTTAAAAGAAAACTTAAAAAGTTAGATAAAATTTAGAGCACTGGTTAAGTTCTAAAAGAGCGTTAGTACATGCGTCTGTAATTACATTTTTCTAATTTTAAACTAGACACATGAAAGAGTTAAATGTCTGTCAGTTTGTATTTTTGAGATTCTTGAGTCGACGATAATAATTCTGTATTAAATTTTGGCTTTAGTCGGTCAGGTAAAAGGTATCCAAAATACAAATTTGCAGGATAGATTTAATAAAAAATACAGTTAAAGAACAATTGAAGTTAATATTACAATTATTAGTTATTAGTATATATATGGAAATTTATTTTAATGTAAAATTTTAAATGTTATAAAAGTTCTAAAAAACAGAGGCGCACAGTGTATAAAAAGCCTAAACCACTTTTTTTCCTTTATCATTCATCTAGATAAATAAAAATGAATGTTTGTCTCTTATGCGCTGCCGTTCCGCTCATCTGATTCCGAGAAAACTTCGACATCATATTGCTTGCACTTAAGCGAAGGTTATAGGCATAATATAATAATCTAAAGTACAAAAAATATTTTCAGATCTATTTACCGCATCCATTAATCACGGATTAACCGCCAAATAACTCGCCAAGGAGACACAACAGATTCAGTAAAGATGCTACTTTCAAGCTAGACACTCATATTTCGGAGCTATTGTATGTAAATGCAGAGTCTTTCTTTGAAGTAATAGTTTTATTAGAGAGGGTGAGAGAAAGTTTTATGTGAACCAATCCTGTTGGTTTGAATTTTTAACTTAACATTAAATATAAGTTTTGCGTTTTTGGTAGTAACTTCCGAAAATTGTGTCATACTAATAATTTTGCACCATCTTAGTTTTCAAAAGATTTTTTTTTTTCAACTATATTAAAGATTTTATGGTATAAATATATTTTTTACGTTTAATCAATTTTAAAAAGAAACTATTTTAATCACATTTCCTAGTATCAAACTTGAGAATTCTAAACGAATATTAAGCGAATCACGAGACACAATTAATAGTTTCTTTCTTCGCCATTCTGAAAGAACACCAAGCTTTATAATTCTAAGAGAATATACAAATCTAATATATAAAATTGAATATTTTTGGTAGAATAGAATAATGAAAATAGAATAAATACAATTTATGTTTCTCCTTTATACATCCTACGATGTCAATGAATAAATTCATTGCCGACAAGAAAATAAATGTTATTCTTCCAATCATTCTTAGTTAAATTAGATAACTATTTCCAATTCCAAACGATATTTCAAAGATTATTTCTTCTGCGGCAGCAACGCACCGGTCACCAGCTAGTTTTAAATAAATGTTCTAAAGCGTGATTGTCTGTTCGATTTGATAGGGTTGCCACGCCATCGGGAGAGCCTGAATAACTGGAAAAAGAGAATATAAAGATCGACGGAATAAAAACTGAGAAATGTTACAATATTGGAAAAAAATTTTAAAAATAAGAAAAACAAGTGTAATTTTAGATATCTTGATTTTTTTTTTCCTCTAACTAAAAAATGTCGATCTTTAAAGTTTTCAAGAACAAATGTGGCAATCGAAAATACACGAGCAATGAAAATAAACATGCATTTCCTCACCTCGAAAGCGATCACTCTTTTCGAGCCGAAATTAAGTCATATCGAAATTGACATTAATGCGAGTTGCTGTTAAAATTGATCATTCAGACATCAACATTGAAGAGGGCCAATATGAAAAATACTAAGCCATTTAATGAGTTGAAATTATTTACAGAATTATATACAGGATTTTTAGTATGCAATGGAGCTGTAACACTATGCATCGCAAGGTTCACCGAAAAAGTTCCAATTTCGTTTTCAGGAATCTCAAGAGTTTATTTGTCTCAGTAGCAGTGGAAGTTCTTTCCGTGACACAAAAGATGGTATTCATAGCTCTCGATAACGGAACAAAACCATTCAAAATTGTGCAATGCGAAAACTCGTCCCTTTTTTTTTTTCTGTACAGATCATTCCAATTTCGATTTTTGGAAATTATTCTTTTTCCATGAGATTCCCAAATTGCTCTTACTGAGCATGCGCGAGATTTCTGTAACTGCTTGAGAGAATGGAATATATATCTCTGCAGAGAGCATTCAGTCTGCGAAGCAGTGAGGTGGTATTTCATCTACAATGCTTGAGTTTGTTAAATAGTTTGTATGTTAGTGGAAAAACTGTAAGCTTATACAAAGTAGATTAGAAATTTAGAAAAAAAATCATGAGCCGCTCAAAATCCTAATTTAAAATGAATTGGATAGATAAAAAAATTGAACCTGATTTTGCTGAATGGTTTTGAGAAGTTCCTGAAAATCCATAACAAACTTATAATTAATACTGCTCCAATTCAAAAAAAAAATCATCATCGATGTTGGCTTTAATCGCTAAAAGAAATAAGGAAAAGATGCCATGCTAACTCCAAAAGTGGCGACTTAGATTTCCAATAATGAAACGGATTTCGAGTGTTTAGTTAAAAAATAATAATTTAAAGCTGGATTTTTATGGACATTAAACCTTGTTGAATCGCAGTCGTCTCTAATGCATTCAATGATACATCGAAAATCTTTTCATGTATCTTCATTAAAAGCGAAACAGCTAAAAAATGTATGTTTGCTCTCACAAGAATGCCGTGCCTTATTTTTAAAGATAAGCTTCCCATAACGAATGGCTGAAAAATTCTTCGGGAATCGCGCAAAAACATGAGTAAATAATAAATAAATAAAAAAAGTCATTTGCTTTGTAATGCTTCTTTTGTTAATAAATCATCAAATGATTTGTATTATGATAATGTGTGAGCTGCTGAATAAATCTCATATCCTGTACCGCGCCATGTTGCGTCATTGATCACGTGATGCTTCCCTGCCATAATTGGCGGACGAGAGTTTGGCAGGACTGTAAGACATACAGCTCACACTTATGAGTCTTTTTATGTGTTTTTTATTGATTTAGTAATATTTTGTCGTTTAATCTTAATAAGTATATTCTACATATTAATGCTGGTCGTTGCCTTTCCCCATAATAACAAAAATGCTTTAAGTTTTATTTCACCCGAGTCCTTAACTTTGAGTGACTTAAATTAAAGAGCTTAAGAGATAATATATCACCCCCCCCCCCTCCCCTTTAATATGTAAATTTTGTCTTGCTAAATTCTAGATAATAAATATAAAGAAATTGTCTCCTTTTTTTGTATTTAAATATAGTCTTTTAATTTGCTATTATTTCGAATAATGTTAAACTATTGTTTCCTTTTCTTGCTTTTATTACTCTTTAAAATCATATGGATTATAACTAACCATTGCTGCTGTCTTTTAATGTGAGGACGGGTACGATTTCGTAAATGACGATTTCAGACGATTTTTCAAAGCGTATAATAAAAATAGAAAAAAAAAATCCTATTCGTATTTACATTTAAAAAATAGAAGTGTACTTCTTTTTAATTGTAAAGAAAAAAGAAACTTTCAATTATAATATAGAACTACATTAAAATCTTTAATCGATATTTTTTTAGTTAACATTTTTCATAAAAGAGTTGTAGTTCATGTACTCAACTATTGTAAAAAATAATAAACAAAACAGAATTAGGGCTGCTAGAAGAGCGTTCCGCTGGGTTGCCATATTGGCGAGAAACTCGGGGTGCGCACTATGCTTCATTTCATCCCAAAAATGTTTGTTTTATTCCACCCAAGTTCTAAACTTTGTGCAACTTACAATTAAGGAGCATGAGAGAACCCCTTTAAATAGATAAATTTTTTCTTAAATACTATATAATAAATAAAGATAAATTTTTTTATATATAAATACAAAGTGTCTTTTAATGTGCTATTATTTGGAATAATGTTAAATTATTGTTTCCTTTCTTTACTTTTTCTGCTCTTTAAAATCATATGGAATTTATAACTAGCACATAATTTTATTTTTATTAATGATAATCTTTTTTATTTCTGAAATTACTTGATTTTCCTCGTTGTGGTTACAATTCGATCATTTTAAATTCGGCATCTCTTTCTATCGAAGTTTTATAGAACATTTTCTAAAGTGCATCCTTTGTAAATCAGAACCAGCATACAGTTAATCAATTCGCGGTTTCACCATTGGTGTTTTTCTTTCTTTCTGAAACCGCTTTCTCCGGGGTTGAAAATACAATGTCCGCGTTTCATTTCGTGTACTAAAAATTTATTATGTTTTCGACTATTTCATATTATTTTATAGTAGTCCTGGAAAATTGCTTTTCTCTATTGCTGTTACTACCACTTCCAAATCACGATCGTTCGATAGAAATGTGTGTCCCGACAATAAAAATTGTTGATCAAGGATAGTGATTTCATTGTTACTGGAAATCCGGGTTGAAAGTAAACATATTATTGTCGAAACACAAAATTAAGATTTTGTTTATAAAATAATGTACAAAGCCGATTTTCAATATCAAAGATAGATAGACAGAAACACCCTAAATTTTAGACAAGATGTAAAATGGCCACATTCAATTCACCATACAGCTATTGGGGCTAAATTTTGCCGCGATATATTCGGTCAAATATGATTTCAATCTAAGCTTTACTTGCACCACTTTTAAAATAAACAGTTTCTCAATACTATTGATAGCAAATATTTCCATCTCCCAAATACTAGAATCTGAATTTTTTTTTTCGCTATAAATTGTTTATGCATAAACAGATCATAATAAGTTCTACCTATGACTAACTACCATTATACCTATTCTTTTCAAAAATGAACTTGCCCCACTTTTAATATAAATGGCTCAGTTACTAAATTAAGGGGCTATCTGAGCTAGTAAAAAACGTACTTTAGCATTTAAACTGATGTTTATAATACAAATGTTCAATATTATATATAAAATGGTAATATATGTAACAACATATTACAAAATATAAATCACAGTTTGCTCACTGAAAATATTGTTTATAGAGAGGTTATTACAATATTTTTTAATCATATAATTTTGTACAAACTATTCAAATACAAATTTAATGATTCAAGAAGTGAAATATAATTTTATAATTAAATTAAGAAAGAAATATTTTTTAAACATATAATCTTGTACTTGCATGTTCAAATACAAATTTAATGATTCAAGAAGGGAAATATAATTTTAGAATTAAATCAAGAAAGAACATTTACTCGAATATTTGATATGAATTAGAAGTAGAATTCTTCAACACAGATTTAAACGCCAAACGATAAGAAGCAGAGAAAAAGAATATTCAGATATTTCTTCTCTGCGCCGGATATTTCTTCATTCTGAATTGACACACGACTGCATATCCCTTTGCAGTATCTCATATTTTAATTAAACAAGCATTACAACATTCGCAATATCTTAGCAGTGCACAAGTTTATTTATCTGCGGAAATAGCGTGAGTGTTTGTGCTTTTCGAATAAAGCAAGACATAAAGAACTTTTTATTTATTTATTAATTTTGTGCCACTTGCCATTTTGCAGAGTGTTGTAATCAAAGTGCAAGTGTTTCAAGAACTGTTAAAGAGAAACTACTTGGAGTATGTTCAGTGGCGTTTTGGGGTCATATGAGGCCACAGACCCTTAAATATTTTGAGGCCCCTCCACAGTAGGCTCTATTGTTTACAAAAAAAGTAGCAAGAACTTATTCCAGTTGTAACTTTATTTTAAAATTTATTTTGTGGTGCCGTTATATATTGGAATTGAAAGGCAATTCCCAATGCATTTATAGCTTTTTTTTGTACAGATATTATGCTTTTAGTGACCCTTTTTATATGCTAAGTCATTTTTATTATTGTTTTTAGTCCAATGACTCTTGTATTTTATTACCTACCTATAATTTAAAGCAATGAGTTTCTTAGGGGATTTTCATTTTTCATGATTTCTAGAAAATAGTTCGATTTTAATATCCAGATTATTTATCCAAACCCTGGTAAATATGCTACAGTGTGCAAAAGAGAGGGTGATGAGAAAGTATTCTGAACTTATAAAGTTTAAGAAAAGAATGTGCAGACGCAGCGTTTAGAATTCCAAAAGAATTTTACTCAACACTCTACTTTTTCATCAACACTTTTATCTTTAAAGAAATTGGTGAAAATTCCGTGAATCATACTAAAGGCGAGACTTGAACAATTGAATTTACCTTCGGCTTAATACTATGATACACACTCAACTAGATTTTGAGGCCCCTTTGTACCTCGTGACACGAGGCAACCGCCAGTGCGGAAATTCGCCGCTGTGTACGTTGAAGAAATGTGGTATATGTTATATTTAGAACATGTGGAAATGAATTGCATATAGTAAAAACAATTAGTTCATTGTTTTGCCATAGATGGCGTTGTAGATTATTAAAACGTTGTTTTTTGCTCTATTCTAAGTCAAAATGAATATCACTTCAATTTTAAAAGCATTTGATGATAAAAGTATCTTTAAGCTACAGCCAAGACTTAATCAAAGGTAGAATGTGCTCTGTTAGTAAAATGTTATTACCAAAAGAATAGCAATTACAGTGCTATTTTGAAAGAATATCATCATCTTAAAGATTTTGGAAAATCTCTTGCATCTACAGCATTTCATAGGACTTGAAGAATCCCATACTTAGCAGATATTGTAATATATTAAGCATTTCATATTTTAACAAAGAAAAATGCAATAATTACAATACATAAAATATTCATTACAAAGCGCCACATGAGACAAAAAGTTGAATTAATTTTTGTATTGTGTTTCACCTTGTTGTAAATATAACATACTAGCTGGTACCCGGCGCCTTGCTGCCGCCGAAAAAAAATGATATTAAGTGAAATCAATCACTAATTTTGCAGTGTTTTATTGAAATAGGATGAACGGTACGACAGTATATAAAATACGAACAAACATATATTCATTTTTATGTATCAGATTTGTGTATTCTTTTAGAAATGTAATACTCGGTGTTCTGAAAGAACACTTCAATTTTCTTTCAGAATGGTATTGAAAGAAACTATTTATTGGCTCTTGCGACTCGTTTAATATTCTTTCAGAATTCTCAAGTTTAATAATGGAAAAAGTGATTAAAATAGTTTCTTTTAAAATAGATTAAACATAGAAAATATATTTATGCTACAAGCGTCTATATCTTTCGAATCCAGGTTTTCCATCTTAAACATGATTGGCTGCTCTGGTCACGTGATACACTGACGTATACTGTTTGTATTGAAAAGATTATTTTGAATATACTCTCGAATAATTTTAAACGCAGAGAAAGAGATCTCTGTGATTTTAAGTATGATTGCAGTTTGGCATTGAAAATATTTGGAATGTACTTACAATTATCTATATGACGGAAATGCGATTGTGTATGATGAATTTTAAATCTAAAACATTCGAGTAGTACTGTTATTTGCGATTAATCTGAAATGTGATTGTAGTTTCTTGTATGAAATACTTTGAATGTACTTTCGATTACATTTAAACGTAACAAAAATGTGATGCGTAACAAAAATGTAAATTTAATTACTGTATTTTCACATTTATATTTTATTAATGCGCAAAATCCAGTAATAAAAGTCTTAATAATGTAATATTTTCAGTTATTTATAAATGAAATTATAGTGGACATTTAAAAACTAGTATCTTTCTATCATTTACAAATGCAGTTATTTGCGAATCAATTAATATGGATGCAAGAATTGTAGGCTGTAAACAATTCGAATATTTTGTATAACTCATTATGTATTTCTGTTTGTGGAACTATCCATGTAAGTTCAGCAGATGTGGGATTAGATATTAGTTCTTATATTTATCTTTATTAATAAAATAACTTCTTAGAAAATCTGCCATGTTTTTTTATATCATTAAGTATGTAAGGTAAATTTAGAAAGTCTTACTTAATTTACACGATTTAATAATTTTTTTTGTGTAGTCTACATATGTTGATAATAAATCTAATATCCAATTTTTTTTATAATTTAAATATATATATAAACATTTTGTTGGCAATTGAAAGATATAGACGCTTGTATTTATGCTATAGAATCATTGATATAGTTGGAATGATAATTTTTGATGGTAAAAAATTATTTGTGCTACAATATTTTTGGTGGTTACTGCGAAAAACGCCAAAACTTAATTAAAATATCAAAACCCCAGGATTGGACTCCCCAACACTTTCTCGCATGATCTGTGATAAAGTTGTTACCTCTGAGAATGACTAGCATGACATTTACGTATTACTGTAGCTACAAAATAGTAACCTTTCACTTGGATTTAACATTTCTGCAGAATCTATTGTCTTGTCTCCTCGGCGAGTTATTTGGAGATGAATCCTTGACATGCGGTTGGGATTTTAATTTTATTTTTTAATTTTAGATAATTGCACTATCTCTCTAAACATACCGTAGATGTAAGCAATAAGCTGACCGAGACTCATCGCAATCAGATGAATGGTTTAGAACAGTGATGGGCAAACTACGGCCCGCGGAAAGGTTTAATCCGGCCCGTTTAAGAGTGCCGTCCTGAGAATGTTTGAACCCATTCTTACTTCGTAATGTGACCACCCGCATAAAAACTACCTGCGGCGATATTCAAAACACAATAGTATTCTGGACAAATCCATCCGACCCAAACAGCTGACTCCTCTTCGCTCGAAACTTCCAGACACTCCCGCATTTTCGATTCATTGTTCTGTTTTTCCGAAAGAACCGCAAAACTCTGATTCCCGAACAATCCTTGCAGGTAGATATAAATACAAGTGAATTTTCTTCTTGATAAAGACATTTATAATCAATTTGACGTCTTAGAAAACGAAACGTGGCTTTCTGATTTCGCTTTTTTCACAGACCTCCTCGTACACATGAATCAACTTAATCTCAAATTGCAAGGGAAAAATCAGTTTCTTCACGATATTTGGCAATACCAGAAGAGTTTCAAATTACAGTTATTATTATTTGCTAATCAGATCTCTAAATCTGATTTTTCTCATCTTCCAAGAATACAATCTTTAAAATTCACTATATCAAACAATAAGATTAAAAAATACGAAATTAATTTGAGAAAACTATCTTCAGAATTTGAAAGGAGATTTCAGGACTTTAGAAAAATGGAACCAGAGTTTAGTATTTTTGCGACCCCATTCAATGTTAATTACGAAGAAGTTGATGCAAAATTTCAACTTTAGTTAATAGAACTGAACTGTAATACTCTCCTGAAACAAACTTTTCATACAGTACCATTACTAGAATTTTATAAAAATTTAAGTCCAGATAATTTCCCAAATCTAATTACTCATGCAATGAAGATAATGACAATGTTCGGCTCATCTTATATACGCGAACAAATCTTTTCAACAATGAAGCTTAGGAAAACTTCTTTAAGAAACAGAATTACAGATGAGCACCTTTCATCAGTCTTAAGAATTTCTGCTTCGCAAATGGAACCGGACTATGATGAAATTTTGATAAAACAGTCTCAATTTCATTTTTCTCATGCACCATCAACCAGTAATGACACCAGAAAATAAAGTGATAATACTTCACTTCAAGAACTGCACTAAGTTCATTTTATATTTTGTGCTTATAATTTTCTTACCTTTTGCTTTTTTACTATTAAAATAATAAGTGTATGTAATAATATATGTATATGTTTATAGAACACATAAATTTTTTAACGATTAAGCATTATTCTTTGGCCCGCTACGATCGTCTAGTTATTACAAATGGCCCGTTTTAAAAAAAGTTTCCCAAGCACTGGTTTAGAAAGACATAAAAGGCAAACATTCATTTTTATTCATATAGATACCGAATTTTATTAGCATACACCAAGTAGTTTTTCTTTTGCAGTCCTTCAAACTCCTGCACTTTAATTATAACCACCCTGTATTTTGCAAATGTATAAATTTCGCTTATCAGGAAAAAGTATATCTCAGCGCGTTGATGCATGAAATAAAGTTCCCCTCTGCAAAATGTCATCCTGCTAGTCCAGGAATTACGCAAACTAGAAATTTCACGGCTACGCATCTTTGTTTTAATTATATGAATATTTATCATTTGTTTCATGTAATTGCACTGTAAAAATAAACAAGCTAATTCAACTGGATTTTGATATGAAATCACTAATTTATTCAAGATAAATAGTCAGGTCCAACCTGTAAGGCAAGTCGATATATCAGCTGCATACGAGAAGTGATGTAGAAAATAGTGGTGAGTTAACCTTGATTTCTAGAATCTTCTCGAGTCTTTTTTAATAAAAATATTTTATAAATTGGATTCAAAATTTTGAAATCAAATAATTTCTCTAGAGATAATTGGAAAGTCTATATACTGAAGGGGAAAAATAAAAATAAAAATTGAAAAATAATTATTGTCATTAAAAAAAATGATGGTTCGTTTTTGCAAAATTATTAATTATTAAACAACATTTTATTTTAAATACGTCAAACACAAAGAAGATAAACAGAAACGTCTAAAGTAATCGGTCCAAACCATGCTAACTTTAACTTCATTTCTGTTGGAAAAAAAAAACTGTATGAAAAATTATTAATGCAAATTAAAATTTTCAAAATTATTAATGGTCGTATTAGAACTGTACTAATGATAAAATATTCCAATTTTAAATACATTTTTTACGTTTGAAATCAGCAAAATTATGAAATTTGGTATCGAAACGAAGCAGAGCAGAAGCATTATTTGCTGAAACATGTCAATTTAAAACGAATGATTAATTTTTATTTCATTTTTTTTTTAATTTTAAAATTAACTTGGTCCTTGACATTCCATGCGTCCATTTTTCTTTTCGTTGTCACACGCAGAAAGGAAATGAACTACTCAGGTAAAATTTGGTAGTTTTTAGCTTTAGTTTCAAATTTTCAGTCAAATGCAGCAATGAGTTGACTGTCCATCTGTCTGGCCGGGTCTGTCTAATGCCACTTGGTCAAGCCAAACCGAATGAGAGTACTCGTTCGAATGAAGGCAGGAGTGTGCGCCTTTTGTTGTGAACGAGCACCGTTCAGGTGAAAGGACAACTTTGCTCGAACACAGATGACACAACCCGTTTGAGGGGGCGGTCGAACTCATTCGTCCATCCGCAAGTCAGAATTGAGATCCAAATCAGAGACCGACTCAGTTCCCGCAGAGGTTATGGGAACTTGGAGGACTTTGCAGTCAATGTATCCCCACTGCCATTAAGCCGAGGTTACACGACCGGCCGCCTCACAGATTTGGTCATCAATCAGACCTCTGACCCACTGGGAGACCACACTCCCCCATAGCCCTTCGACCCCTCTTGCAGTTTTCTGGACTCTTGGATGCCTGGACACTTTAGCGACAAATTGTGGGCAGAGTCGACGGGCATCAAAGAAGACCAGAAAACCGCAAGAGGGGTCGAAGGGAAGCACGTGGCTCGTCTGCAGACGGGTGCAGGCCGTGTAACCTCGGCTTTAGACAACAAGGCGGTTTTTGGCCGAGTCGAAGACAGAACTCGCTGCCTTTTGGTTACGAGTCTGACGCTCTACCAACCACGCCATCTGTCCATCCATTTGGAAAATAAACACAATCATTACAAAATACGCTAAGCTAAATGGATGATAATTATAATCGTAATATGGTTCTGCCACTAAAGTAATCTGTATCAAATTTAGAATCAAATTCGCCAATAAATTGATTGTTTTTTCAAAGTGTTAACTGGTGTTTACGTGAAAACTATTACTAATAAAATTTGATAAGCTAAGTGAGATTTGAAGCTGCATAAGAAGAAGAAGCATAAGCTAAAGGGAATATACAGGCGCCTTTAGCGACCTGGTGTCTATTGATAACAGAAATCACTTTTCAGAAATAACCTGAAACCTTAGGATCGACGCAAAGACTTTGGATTCATATGATTCGAGAAACATTCAAATGATGTAATTCAATTGAAAATGCACGCAAAAGAATCATAAAATGTTAAATAATGGTTCTAATTATTTTTTCAAAAATTAAATGTTTGCCTGCTTGTACATAAATTATATAAAATAAAATTTAAAAAACCCTAATTTATTCTCAAGACTTACAGTAAAGAAAAATTACGACAATAAAGTTGTACAATTTTCATCCTTCTTTGAGAAATGTTTTGTTTATCGCTTCTAAGTTAAAAAAAAAAAAAACTTCACAGCATTATTTACTTAAAAAATTATTTTAAAATGAAATCTGCACCGTTAGCATTAACTTAGTTCATTAAAATTGTTTATTAAGATGTGGGGTGTATGTTTTCTCCTTTATACGTCGTAATTCGTTACTCTCTTGAAAGACCTAGAAAAAGTGCTTTCCAATTATTTGATTTTTTAACTGCTGAATAACCTTTCTTCTTTATAAACCTGTTTCAACCCGTGTGATTAGTTTCGCGTGCCTGAGTGAATAATTAAGATATTTCAAAAATATAATAAACCAGCAATTACCCGCGACTCTGCGCGCGGGGAAACTTTAATGTATGTTTATATTATATTTATATTTATAATTATATTTTCCTTTAAAAGAACCTCAGAATGAAAGATCAATTCATCAACAACATTTAATTTTAAATACATCAAACACGAAGAAAATAAATAAAATCGTTTGAAATAATCTGTCGGAAATTCTCCTAAATCTAACCTCATTTCTGTTGGAAAAAACAATAACTGGAGCCTTACTTATCATATTTGGCGTGATTTTGCCTCAGCTTTTTGTCGCGAAAGTTAGTTTTGAATGAATAAAAAATGAAGCATTCAATGAAGCGAAATCAAAAGTAGCCTGTGTTCTATTCCTGACACTAATCTATCTCTGTACTAAATGTCATCCCATTCCGTTCAGCCGTTCTGGTGCGATGGAGTAACAAACATCCAAACTTTCACATTTCTAATATTAGTATAGATATTTTGCATTGTGGCATTGTGTATTTTTGTTAAAATGGAAATATGGAAATCATGCATTTATGTTTAATCCCAACTTGGTCCCCACTCTTAGTATTGAATTTTTTAAATAAGCAGATTATTATGTACAGTATTCTGAGTTACTAACTTTTTCCCTTCCTGCCAATCCAAATGCTTTACGGGCACATTTCTTAAAACCTTTATTTACTGTTATTATTTATATTGTATCGCTAGACTACTAAAAGTTCATTGCCCTGGCGACGCTTATCTATTAGATCTCTAATCACTCTATTGACAATTTTACGCTCTTGTTGTAATGCATCTGGACGTGCGTGATGAAAGGTTTATTTCTTATAAAGGAGCAGAACAATAGAGTAGTCTAAATAAAAACAGAATATTATGATGCAGTAGGGGGGAGGTGTGCAATGACTGTTTTTCAACAAAATGTTTCATCTGGGAAACATTTTGATTTCAATGTTGAAAGTCATTATCTTTGTTTCATTTTAAATCGTGTCATATTAATAAAGTCATAAACGCATATTAGTATTTTTAAAAAAGATTTTTTTTTTCTTTTTTGCATTATTGTGAATTGATGTAGTTTATATATACTAACGTCTCATTTTAAAGCAACACTAGAGTACACCCCCCCCCCTTCTCCAGGGGGGGGACGTTTCGCCACGACGGATTTAACGTGAACCATACCCGCTTACACGACGGTTTTTCGGTGAAATCGAGTCTCGAACCGGCAACCCTACGTTCCGAAGCCGAACCCGAGTCCCTGCCTTATGGTGCATTATTCATACCTATCGAAGTAGACAAAATACCCATTGAGTATCATATGCAAAGAGAATCCAGAAAAATCTCACTTTTGAAAGAATACCTTTACATGAATAACATATTTTATAATCGCAGGTGCTCGCTAACAAATCTCCAATAAAATGAAGTGACGAAGCGGATTTTTGCATAGATTTATCAGATATCCCGGCACTTCGAGAAGTCGTTACGGCTTATCTTTCGACGGTGTTTTGCGCCTTGACAGTATCTTGAAGTATTTTTGGTTGTAATAAACTGATATGTGCTATTTTTTTTATAGCCAATCAAAAAAAAAAAAATTTCGAAAATATTATTGAAGCTAAATTTTGATGATGGGAAAAAAAAAAGCGTCATGCAAGTATCTTATCAGCGGTACATGTAATAACAAAAAACATGAATATAATATGGAAATAAAAATATATCGGTAGTTTTTTGCATTTTTTCGTGGACATACGGGCATTTATGGAAATGTGCGGGCCGATGGGTTCGCAAAACCAGCCACTATGTGGAAAATCGACACTGCCGTTAACATTCCTATCTTTATTTCAAACTAGCCGCCTTTGGCGACCAGCTGGTTCGCCATGAGTAATTCGTTCTAAAATTTTCAATTAAATCACATATTCATTAGCCTTGAAGTAATTCCGGGCATTTATTGGCCTGAAATTAATATTTTCTTTAAGCTGATGGACGGAAAGTTCTAAAAAAACACGTTTTCCTAATAATATTCTTTAATTTTAAAAATCAGTTTTAATGATTGATTTAGAAGACTGATTTATGTAGCAACTTTTATTTAGAATATTAATAAAAATATTTTGTAAAATATGGCTAACAGTGCAAAGTATGAAGAAATCTAAAACTCACTAATTCATCAATGCATAATTGCAAGCCACATATAATGCCACATAAATACTATCAGGTTTATCGTAAATAAAGAAGAGTTATTGAATTAATGATTTAGATATTGCAAATGATCGTGGAATCCTTTGCCTTGCATTTTTTTAAAGAAAATATCACATTTTATGTTTCTTTTATTTTATCCAGTCACGTGCTGAAAGTTGTATTTCTTTAGATTTAATTTGCGATGATAGGTTTTTTTTATTCGAACTTCCGGCATTCTTTTATTTTATCCAGTCACGTGATAAAAACATAGTTAAAATATTTTTTTAAAAATTCGTTAAAAATAGAAGTTTACGTTATAAATTTAAAAAACTGATACCGTTAGAGAGCTAATTTTTTAATCTTTAAATTGATATGAAAATATCATGTTTGTGCGATAATATTTTCGGAAGTTATAGCGGAAAAACGTCGAAATTTCGCTTAAATTTTAATTAATTCAAATTCTAATTAAAAATTCGAAAAAGGGGCTCCGAGGTGCACATTCCCGACCTCCAAGGTATACATGTACCAAATTTGGTAGCTGTAGGTCCAACGGTCTGACCTGTAGAGCGCCAACACACACACACACGCACACACATTGAGCTTTATTATAAGTATAGATTGTTATTATGTTATTGATACCTGTTAAATTTCCTTATCCTTAACTTATATTTTCTTATTTTATTTTATTCTACTATTGATTATTCATAACTGTTCAATTTCCTTATTTTCTTTTGTTATGTGTTGAATACTTACTTCTGCAAGCGCCGCGGGATACTTTATGGTGCACGGTAATTTTATAAAGGCTTCAATAAAAAATAAAAAAATTTTGAAAGTAAATCTGTGAGTACATTTCGAAAATTTTATAGCATTGTAATGTCAATCACTGAGAAAATCAATTACATGGAATTTATAGATGAAAAGAATTAATTTTCTTTCATACATTGGGCTCTCGTTTAACGGTCTCCCTATAATGCAAATTCCTGCAACGCGATAGAAAATGACGATTAGTTCTCATTCATCACAATAAAAAACGATTCTTTATTTCATCACGCTAAATTAACATTCTTGCTCTCTTTTTGTTTGTTTATTTAGTTGTATATAATTAGGATTTCAGGATCTCGAGATAGGCATTTTCCGACGATTTTATTTCGCTAAGAGATGGTACGTAGAAAGACAGACCGGGATAGCCTGGTTGGTTGGGGGTTAAATCCGCACTCCTTAGTTTATGATTTCGAACCTCGCCGGTCGAAGACTTACCGTGTACATGGTGGCTGGTGTACTTATAAATCTATTATAGCCACAAAGTCTCCCAAGGCGAGACTATACCACTGGGGTTATTGGCATTTAGTATTTTAATATGAACTGGAATAAGGTACTGAAGCGTTAGTAAGTTTTCTCTTTGTGGTTGCAGTTGAAGCTCGCGTTGCGATTGGTAGTTGAGACTCGTGCAATTAGAGATCGCTATGCTATTGGCTGGTATTGCGTGGATGGGTGCGTGGGTATGCTGCTGAGAGTAACATGGGACTGAGCGGTATTTTTAACGTTGCAGGGAAATTTAACACAAGCAGCTGATGAAGCTGCCCTGTGTCACAACAAAATATTGCGGTGGAGATTTACTTAGAAGCAGAAATAACAAAAGTTTAAAAGTTAAGGCGCTGAAAGCATGGGAAATTATTGCATAATCTTCATAAGGTTGGATCAATGAGCTCTACAATTTTTTTTTTTTATCTTGAATCCTGTGTCTCATTTCATCAAATTGTGAAGCGTAGAGAAAGACAAATGTCTTTAAACAACTTTCTTCTGAAAAAAACTCGCATTACAAAAAATATAAATTTGTGGGTTTCTTTTAATGCAAAGTATTTTTTATTTTACTGATTCCCATGGAACAAATTTGTTTCTTTTAACGAGTATATATTACAAGTGTAACCGCTACTGTATTCTTTGGCCCTCTATCGGCCGCTGCCCTGAACCATCAGTCCATGTCTTGGAAGCGAGCTTTAAGCATGATGCAGTCCCCGAGTATTATTTTAATGCATATATGTTCAATGTTATTGCCCCAAATACTTTTGTCCTCGTGCAAATCGTGAACCTTTAATGTCATTAAAAATGCGTTTTAACTTAATTGGCATGATTTATTGATTTTTATAGTCTATCCTGACAGAATTGAAATTTTCGCGCCCTTTCGGTCACACAGGTAAGATTCGAGAATGAATGCTGCACTTGGAGCTACTTACCGTTGTATACTTTATTCAAAATTTTAAGCATAAAGATGGGCAGAGCCGGCCTTCTCTATGAAGGGGCCCGGTGCAGAAAACCGTTTGGGGCCCTAAATTTTAGCAAAATGAAAAAGAAAGAGAAAAGAAAACCGAACATTTGCATATGTATTTAATGAGGCGTGATTTTGTTTTTGCTATTAATTACTCCAGGAAAATGACAATTTTTCCTATTTCTTTTATCGATACTTAGTACAGCAAGAGCGTCTAAGCATTATACCCATATTCTTGTCCGAAGATAACCCTTTATTTAATTTTAATGTGCTGAAAGAGGGTTCAGCATTTGTTATATTTAGTAAATGGAAAGATTGTAAAAAATATCAAATTAGATACATACAAAAGTAGATAGCTGATGATTTGCGAGTCCCTTTGAACCCAGCCTCAGCCTCGACTTCTGGGCTCCGGGCACGCCTCTCTGTTTTAACATGTCTGATGAGGATTTCCTTATTCATAAATCAACTTTTCCCCCTTTTCACAGATATCACTGCGATCTCGTCAGTCGACGCTCAGCCAGCCACGTGGAAACAAGCATGAAGACTTTTAGTGCATGTGACATTATTATGGTTCCGAACACTGTTTCAATTCTTATTCACGGTGGTGTTCCCTTCAGTCACGATGCCCGGATGCATAGCATCCGCGGCACCCCCCAGATGGTTGGCCCTGAAGATGGGGAAGGAAATGACGAATTAAAGGCTATTGGATTTACTTGCTGAGGGCTATCTTTGGTACGCCAAGATATCTTCTCTGTGGGAAAATCTCGGCTCTGGCTTTACCTTACAAGTTAAAACATTTCCTGCTTCTTCTTAATACCCGAATTTATTTTTCTTTTATTTCTTACTTTTGTATTTCTTACACTTTGGAACGAATTAAAGTCTGAAGTGGTCATAAACATCATTTGGCGACTCTTATCTAACACTTGAAAGAAAAAGAAAAAAAAGATTTTGATT
This sequence comes from Argiope trifasciata, assembly GCA_026543055.1. Taxonomy (NCBI): domain Eukaryota; kingdom Metazoa; phylum Arthropoda; class Arachnida; order Araneae; family Araneidae; genus Argiope; species Argiope trifasciata. Next base: position 1,752,083 of record JAPMOQ010006428.1, on the reverse strand, counting down.
TGGAAATAGTAATGTGCTTTTGAAAAGTTGTCATCGTCCAAACGTGGGTAGAAACTAGTTAAAGCGAGTGGCTTCATAAAACGGTATCAACACCCTTAGGGCGCAGATAAGACTCATTTCGGATTTCACAGATGCTTATTAAGAATTGCTTTCATAAATACTTATTTACGATAAAAGACTTTTTTTTTTTTTTGCTTTTAATGAAGTCTTGCAGATAATGATGAAACATTGATGTTATCATTTGAGGGTCATGTGCCGCGGATTTTAAGGTTATCTTTCAGGTTTATGTTGGGCAATGCCAGTAAAAAAATTATTTCGATTTGTGTGAAAAGTATCCTTAAACATACGATTTTTTTTAAAAATCAGTGCAAATAGAATAATATTGTTTTCAAAAACTATTTTGAACACAATATTAACCTGTATGGGAATATTTTATATTTCAAAGCTATTAATTTTAATTTCAAAAAGTATTACATCTGTATAAATGTGAAAGTTTGGATGGATGGATATATGTTTGTTACTCAATCACTCCAGAACGGATGAACGGAATTGGAAGAAATTTTGCACAAAAATAGATTAGAGTCAGGAATATAGCGGAGGCTACTTTCTATTCCGGTTCATTGAACGGTTCATTTTTTATTCAATAAAAACTAACTTTCGCGCCAAAAAGATGAGGCCAAATTCCGCCAAAGATGAGTGAGGATTCGGATTTTTTTAATGCAACGCGTGAGACAACGTGAAGTCATATCACTGACCTCCACCACTAAGTCACACGGATAACCGAAGACGAATGGCCGACTACCCCGCCACCATTGCTACGTTCAGTGGTGGCTGGGTGGTCGGCTGTATGCAAGAAGGATAACCGAAGACTGAATGACTGGACCTCCGCAACAGCAACACTGGAGGAAACTATGGTTGAGTCCCAGTGGCTAACATCGACCACGGTACAACCCTCCCTTTAGGGAATACGTCCCGTCATCGATGGGAGGACCAGACCCCCACCTATTATTGTGCCCATCGATTGGTGGTTGGCGAGATCCAATCATCATTCAGGAAGCATATCATCCTCATTTCGAGGTGCCCCCACGGGGGTCTGAGACAAAGTGAAGCTAAATGACGAATTAATCAAATAGTTATGATTTTCCTACAAACATGATATCACGTCACTTTGTGGTGATGGGGTTGGCGGGAATTGTACCAATGTGTACGATGAATTCCGCCAAGGGTCGAACCTGTGATGTTAATAAGTAACTTATCCACCCAACGAAAGCGATCGCTAATGCCTAGAGGCTGTTATTGGTTTATTAAGATGTCACCACAACTCCTATAAAGAGGTTCATCTGCAAAATTAAAAGAACAGGAATAAGCCCACTAAAATAATGAAATCTAAATATTAATCACTATTTGAGTTTTAAAATTATTGTAACAGTCATGCATTTCAGTTTACACATGAGAGCATTAAAGAATTCCTTCTTTTAGAAAAGTTTGCATCCTAATTAAACAAAAATTTGGCTATTTTTAAAGCGCCGTTGACTTAAGATAACCTTGTCCTAGAAAAGTAGGTAAAACCACTCTAGATGAAAAACGTATTCTAGAACATTCGAAATAAATAAATTAAAAAAAAAAACATTGTAATGAGAAAAATAAATATTTCAAGTGGGGCAGGGAGGGGGGGAGTACTACTTTTAGATGGCATTGTGCATACTTTTCTTCTCAACTCAGAATTCTTACATGATTTTAGTACGCTTGGAGATAATTCCATCTCGGTTGATAAGATTTCCGCTTTCTGGCGTGTCAAGTTTGTTGGGAAGGAATTTCGAAGTATTCTTCTGGAAAAAAGTGTGTTTGTTCGTTAGTGATAAAAAGTTCTCCGTCGGACGTGATGCAAAGAAATGCTCTCGTCCTATCTCTCGTCGGTGCGAGTTCAACTTAACCGTCGCTACTTCACAGTCAGTGTTGCTTCTCAAATGAATAAGTACCTTGGATGGTTTTTTAAACAACTGATAATTTTAATTTTGAAGGTAGGAAAAGATTCTGGCAGAAATCAACGAGAGAGAGCTCCTTAAAACTTTCTCACATATTGTCCAGGGCCGGCCATCTAGGACAGTGGTGGGGAAACTTTTTTTAAGACGGGCCATTTGTAATAACTAGACGATCGTAGCGGGCCAAAGAATAATGCTTAATCGTTGAAAAATTTATGCGTTCTATAAACATATACATATATTATTACATGCACTTATTATTTTAATAGTAAAAAAGCAAAAGGTAAGAAAATTATAAGCACAAAATATAAAATGAATTTAGTGTAGTTCTTGATGTGAAGTATTATCACTTTATTTTCTGGTGTCATTACTGGTTGATGGTGCATGAGAAAAATGAAATTGAGACTGTTTTATCAAAATTTCATCATAGTCCGGTTCCATTTGCGAAGCAGAAATTCTTAAAACTGATGAAAGGTGCTCATCTGTAATTCTGTTTCTTAAAGAAGTTTTGCTAAGCTTCATTGTTGAAAAGGTGTTTGTTGAGGCAGTGGGAGTTTCGGGGATTACACAAACAATTACTCGAGTCACAGCGGGTCGTTGCAGATGACTAAGTCGCTAACTAACTGATCTTCGGGCGGCCTCGCTTGTATTTATACCTACCTGCAAGGATTGTTCAGGAATTGGAGTTTTGCGGTTCTTTCGAAAAAACAGAACAATGAATCGAAAATGCGAGAGTGTCTGGAAGTTTCGAGCGAAGAGGAGTCAGCTGTTTGGGTCGGATGGATTTGTCCAGAATACTATTGTGTTTTGAATATCGCCGCAGGTAGTTTTTTTGCGGGTCGTTAGGTTGAAAGGTCGTTGGTCAATAATGGGTTCAAACATTCTCACGGCGGCATTCTTACACGGGCCGGATTAAACCTTTCCGCGGGCCGGACTTGGCCCGCGGGCCGTAGTCTCCCCATCACTGCTCTAGGGGATGCTATGCACCCGAGCCCCGCGACTGAGGTGGGGGGTCCAACCGTGATTAAGAATTAAAATAGAGTTCAGAACAATAATAATGTTAAACATACTAAAAATCTACAAGTTTATTTCCATGTGGCTAGTTGACCATGGACATGCCTTTATTAAGCAAAGATCGCAGTGGTAGCTATAAAAAGGTGGGAAATGTTCATTTATGAATAATGAAATCTCCTTCAGACATGTTCAGTCAGAGCGGCGCGCCCGGCGCTCAGAAGTCGAGGCTGAGGCTGGGTTCAAATGGACTTGCGAATCATCAGCTGTCAACTTTTGTCTGTATCTTAAGTAATATTTTCTTTACACTGCCGGTTACTAAAAATAATAAATGATGAACCCTCTTTTAGCGAATTAAAATGAAATAAAGGATTATTTTCGATCAGGCATATGGGTATAATGTATTTCTTGTTATACTTAGTATCGAAAAAGAAATGGGAAAATTTGATTTTTCTAGAGTCATTAATAGCAAAAACAAAACCACGTATCATTAAATAAATATTCAAATGCCCGTTTGTTTGTTTTTAACTTTGCAAAAAATTTAAGGCCCCAATCAGTTTCTTACACCCGGACCCCTTTATAGAGAGGGCCGGTTGTGATATTGTCCAATAAAGGTATCATCCTAGAGAACACCATTCACTGCCATACAATAGTCACAAAATATTACCTTTGGCGTGAAATTAGCATTTTTACTAAATCCATCTTGTGATCCTTAGTGGTTTTTGGCGATTAATCCCTTCCCTGCGGACTATGATATCAGGAAATCGAATTTATATTTTATACCCGTTTTTACCAACCAATTAAAAGAAAAGATGCAGAACTCATTTGTAATCGCAATTACATCAAAATTTTATAATTAAATCAGAGCATTTTTTTTAGTTATGAAGTTAACGTGCTTTTGAAAGTATAGGTTGACAGGCGATCGACCCCTTGTTGAATTGTCTCAAAATCTGATGGGGGTCGTGGTGGTCTGGTGGTAAGGGCTTGGCTTCGAAACTTGAGGGTTGCATGTTCGAGGCCCGATTCCACAGAAGAACCGCCGTGTGAGGGGGTGGGTCTGGTGCACGTTAAATCCGTCGGGGCCAGACTTCCTCCCGCTGGTGTGGTGTGGTGTAGAAAGGGTGGTGCCAGTTCAGATGTCGTCCTTGTCATCTGACTGCATTTCAAAATAGCAGGAAGATGAAGGAACTATTTTAGGACGAAGTCCGTCCTAAAATAGCCCTAGTGTTGCTTCCAAATGGGATGTTAATATAACAAAACTAAACTAAAACTGAAACATGGAGATTCATCATATTTTCAAGCTTGAATTTTTTGATGATTATAAAACTTTTTGTACCCTTCGTATACGAGAAAATAAACAGTATTTACTCGCAGATGTTAACAAATATTTACAATATTTCGAGATAATATTAAGCTCTATTCTTTGTTATCGTATGAAACGCGACTGATATACAGATGAGGAGAAAGTTCTGATATGAAAAGTAATCCTTTATGATGGCTTTATTGATATGGAAGCTGATAACTTTCAAAAATATTGATGATTTATTTTCTTTTTTTTTCTTTCTTTTGTAATGATTTGCTTTAGTTAATTAATTTAGAAAGAAAATTAATTGGTAGTTAAATAGTGTAGTTTTTGGTTTAAAAAAATCCCCTGTTAGAAATGGATTTATCAGAGTTTAACTGGTTAACTATTTTTACAGCAATTTTTTTGTTTACTCCTTGACAACTTTGAAACTTTTGACTACTTTTGAAGTTCTCGTTTGTCTGATACCATCTTTATAGTTTTTTTAATAATAATTTCTAATTGTTAATAGGGTGTCGTTTATGATTAAACAATATAAACAGACCATTTTAAACTTTTCACCAACTTTTAGCCGGCAGAAAAAAAATAAGGCGTTTTTGTAATTCAATTTGCGATTCTCAGCTTCCGTATGATTCTGTGTAAAACGATTTTTTAAAAAAGTGTTCCAGGAATAGCTTGTGAGTGAGGATTGTGCAATTGTATCGTCTCGAACTTTAATCAGTATGACTTTATTTTATTTTTTGAATATTATCTGAAACCATTAACAAATTAATGCAACGAAGTCACGGATGAAATGCAGGGAATATTAAAATTAATTTCAGGAAGGACAAGAGAAAAGGCTTTACATTCGAATTTTCCTTGCTTAAGAACCGCGGAGTCCCACTTTCCTTCTTCCTCACATAAGCGTTTGGATAATTATTACTATTAAAAATAGTTATTACTATTAAATAATTATAATTATTACTATTAAAAAATAGGTATTGTTTTTTTTTGTAAATATGTAATAGAAATAATAAAAAAAATGGAGAAATTATATGTAATAAACATTTTTCAATGATTAAAAGTTATTGTAAACAAATTTGAATAAATAAATAAATAACTTTCTTCATTCAAATTAATTTTTTCGACAGTTTTTACTTATACAAGTTAAGAAGTCTAAATGGAGCTGCTTTGAAACTGAAAGCATTTTAAACTTCAAAACGTTTCACTCGAGATTTTGTAATATCGATCAGAGTTTCTATATGTTTCTCCATATTCCTCCTCCTTCCCGTAGAAAAAAGTAGTATTTCGAATGTCCGTGTGTTCATTGTGAAAATATAATTGAAAAAGGAATGAATGTGAGAAATAAAATGTCTTCGTACCAAAATTGTAAATTTATATCTAAGTTTGGTCAAAATTTATGAGCACGAAAATTCAGAAGATCACCCAGTTAGAAAACTGAAATTCATCAAAAGTTCCAAAACTGTGACACATCTTTGAAGAAATCCATCAAAAAGAATTCTATTTATTTGTCTGCCTTGTGCGTGTAACTCGATTGAACATACTAAAGTCAAAGGAAAAATTAGCGTTCCTTTCGTTCGAAATAAAATCAGAGAGGGAGTTTCAATGTAAGGATTTTTTTATTAATACTAATAAAATGCTACTTAAATATGATCGGAGTTGTATAATACTTATTTAAAAGAATCTTTATTCCTACTCAGTCACTTCGTATTTCGCTATTTTATTTTATATGATGTGTTGAACACCGTAACATATCGGGATTATATTGTTAGGTATTTTACTCTATTTCAATTGACAACTTTCAGTGTTTTTCTTTCCTTTTTTTATTTTTTAAGACTCAGACGTAATTGTTGAAATTCTTATCAACGAGAATAAAAAACTTAACAGAAATCACTGGGAAAATTTATTTTTAAAAATCTTTATCATTATTAATAAAAAGAAATTTAAATTTTTTTATGTAAATAATTTTTTATAAATTAATAAATTAGTACAAATTTTTATCGACTAATCATTAATTAAAATTACTAAAAACGAAATTATTTTTTTAAATGGCATAATTTAAGTGCCAGCTATCACTTCTCAATTTAAAACTTCAAGTTGCCGTAACCCGTTGGTGATTTAACATAAACTATCACTGGCCATTAAACAAACAAAAAAAAGCCATTGGGATATCAGAACCTTTTACTTCCCTTCTATTACTTCTATTTAATTTTTCAGAGCAAAAATCAGGTAATATAAATCTCTTGCTTCTATTTCTGACGGAAAAACGTTCCGACGAAAAATTCAATGCAGTAAACACTAAGAAATCTTGCTTAAAAAGCAAATTAAGTATGCAATAACTCAAAAACGTTTCATTCGAGACAAAAAAAAAAAATTATTTATGAGCATGCGCAAAACGGCTCCTCCTACATGAAAATGATTGGCAGCTAATCCCACAATACTAATGTTTATAAACAACAGCTGGATAGAAATGACAGCGGAACAACTGTTATTGTTACATACAAAACATAACAGTTTTTCTTCATCATTCCATGAGCTGCGAGTTATTTTACTATCAATAATTTTGCTTATAATTTCTGTAAAAGTATGAATGTCACACAATCCTTTAAAGTATATCTTTGCATGTCAGAATACTAGAGACTGAGAGCTTTAATATTTTCTTCCCCTTTCTTAGTTTGGAATTATATAGAACTTAAAGTTTTATTTTCTACGAAGAGTACTTTTTATCATATTGTTATCTTCTTCACGTAATCAATAAAGATAAAAAAAAATTGTGTTTGCACAAATTTTAACAATAACTTTAGAATGCATCGACGGATTATTGATGTAAAATATTTCATGAATGACTGACGTTAATATTGTCAGATATAATATTATTAATGCTATTAACCGATTGCGTGATATTTCTACGATGTCAAGATCCTGGAATTCTTGTGAGTAGACTTATGAAATACACCATGTACATCTAATACTTCTGGAATTCCAATGGGAAATAAAGGATATTTTTTACCCTCAACAGATTGTGTGGGGAAAATAATACTTTTTTTTTTTCCTTCTTATTTTTACACTGAAATGAATCATTTGCATTTTGAAATTCTGATAAAAAATGTAAACTTTTCTAATTTGAATTATCATATCAAGAAGATTAAAACTTTTTTAATTGTTGCATTGCAATTTCTTTTTTCCTCTCCTGTGTTTAAAATTCTTAGTAGTATAAAATTATGGGTGAGAGCATTTTAAATAATATATTAAATATTCATATACTAAGAATGTAATGCATTATTATGTTAAATCTTCATTATTATTTGATATGATAAATTTTTTGATATACTATCACTTTTCTTTTAAGTAGGTATTGTCAAATATGAGTAACTTATTTCATTTATAGCTTCAATTTTTTTAATATTGTTTTCTTTTAATCATTTTATTGCCTATCTGTTCTGTAATGTATGTTAATTTTTTTTTTATTATTATAATAAGTATAGAATATATTGTAGCATTTTTTTCTATGTAAATACTTTTATTTCTTTAATTTGCATAATACAAAAAGATCAAAATTTTCTTTTTGATTTAATGCTTGTAGTTTATGCTATATATTTTATATGAATAACATTTTTGAATGTAAATTAAAAATTTGAATGACTATTGTCTTTAATTTTTTCTGAAAAATTCAATTAATAAAATTCTGATTTTAAAAGGTGATTAATTATGATAAAGTCTTGAAGGTTAAAAATATTGCTCCATGAACTATTAATTAATTTAATAAGTCATAAAAAGATTTAAAAAGCTATATTGTGTAAGTTATTTTTTAAATAAATTTATTTTTAAATATTTTAAAATAACACATTATGATATTTGATCAGATATGAATGGGTTATGCTTGAAAGGCAAGTGTATGATTTATTAAAAAGTAGAACTGTACATTGAACTTCTCTTTATTAAAAACATTTGTGTATTAACTCTCAAAAATTAAACTGTGGCTTCAACTTTGCAAGCATATGATGTGGCTTCAACTTTGCAAGCATATGAATAAATTTTAAAATATTGGTAGCATATATAATGTACATTTAAAAGTGGTTTTAAAAAATTAAGTAAGTTTTTTTAGACTGATTTTTAAAAAAAACCTAAAATTTTTTTCTATTTGAAAAATTATTTTTTCCCCCACAATTTCTACTGTATTTCTAAATAGGATAACAAGACAGATTGACAATGCATAATTAATAAGGAAAAAATTAAATACATAATTTTATATTAATTAATAGTAAATTTGAATCAAAGTTATTTTTAATTACTTCCATGAAAATTCTTTAAAAAACAGGCTACTGATTAGTAAATGCAATTTTCTTGACTACAATTTTCTTGATTCAAAACATTTTATTAAAATTTACTTAATTCTTTCAAATAAGAATTATGTTAATTTATCATAAATGTTTTTGATTAATGTAAGTTCATGAACATTTACTGCTGGGATTATTAAAAATTTGTTCAATAAATTATCTTTTTCATTTCGAAATTTATATATATATATATATGCTGTCAAAGAATGACATTAATGTAATGAATGAATGAATTCTAGTTTAATATGGGCCTCATCTTGCTAAATAATTTGAAAAAAGAAATGGGTTTAGTTGCTGTGTTAAATTATGTGATTTCCAAATATCAATATTGATATTCTTTCTTGCTAATTTATTTATTAAATTGGATATCATTATTTAGTTGCATTATACTTTTATGTTTCAAAAGTCTTTTAAATTATTAATACTCTTTATTTTTTCATATGAATTGGCTTACATTTATAATAAGTATCTGAGAAATGTTTTCATTGTATAGGTCAACATGTTTTTCATTAATTTCTCCAATCTTCTTAAGGTATTTTTGAAATCACCTTAGCAAGGGTTTTGTGGTAACCTAACAGAACAATTGTTTTGATCATTTGGAAGAATAGGATGTTGTATGATGAACCCGAGACAACTTTATTGATAAATGGTACACTTGTCAGATATATGCATAAATATCAGCTTTATTTTATTAATTGTTAAATTCATTTAACTTATTGTATCTGTTGCTCATTTAAATTAAATTGAAATTAATATTTTTCTATAACTTGTTAACATGATTTAGTTTTGAATATTTCTCAAGTCAACTTTGAAACTAATAAAATAAATACAAATTAGTAAATAAATATGTATTTCAAATGTAAACTATTTTCTGGAATTTAACTAATATGCATACTAACTTATATACTTTTCAGTATTTCTGCAGTTTATATAATTTTATAATTACTTACAAAACTTGTTCTCTTACAAATGCAATGCACTGAAGAAATATATGTGTTTTAAATTTCTGAAGTGAAAGATATTATTGAATTAAAAACAAGAGACACCTAATTAAATATTAAACTGCACTTGGATCAGTAAATATTTTGTAGTAGGCTTCTCCTTTTTTAAAAAAATCATAATTATTACTTTATTCTTATGCATTTAACTATATCTGTATATTTTTTAAATATATCTCTTGTATCATATTTAAATATTTATGTATTTAAAAATTATTTGAAAGAATTTTTGGATTCATGAGGCTATTTAGAATATATGGGATTAAGTTTCATATAAATTTACTACATTTTCCATTCTTCAGCTCAGGATTTTAAATTGAAGCAATATGTGAAGAACCAGACAATGCGGTTACTGAACGTCATTTTTTAAAATTGACACTAATATTGACAAAAGCCTGCCATGAACTATACTATTCCTACCCTAAAGAATTTAATTGATTTAATTTTATCGAAGAAATGAGATTGTGGAATTGCCATTATTCAAGAATATTTGATGACTTTTTTTCTATGTATTATGAATAGAAGGAAGGAAAATTCTTGAACAATGCATTTTATATCATTAAATCTATTTAATTTTTTGAGAAAGTTATTAATATATTAATATTAGGAACTATTTATTAGTGAGTATGGTCAATATGAGCAAAAGATATTTTTAAATACAATTCCTTGATTGAAGATCTATAAATGTGAATGTGATAAACATTAAAGTCTTTGAATGGTCTGGACATTGAAGGTATATAATGCAGTTATGTGTATTGTTTTTACCATTTGATATTGCAGATGAAAATTATTTTATCCATCCATACAGCATTCACATTGCTTTGAAATAGTAAGTTAATTTAAAAACCCATAATTCATGTGCAGGAAATAATAAATATTAAGTGATCCTTGTGCAACCTTTTGAAAGGAACAAAATTGTGTTTATTTACATATCAGATGACAAAACAATTCTATAATTCTTCATGAAACAATTATTATTTGAAAGTATTGTCTTTATTTACTGAATATTATTGATGGGTAGCATGTCTATATTCATTAATCTTAATTACAGAACCTCAAACCTCACTGAGATATTTTGCTTCTCATTGTATCTACTGAAACAATATTAAAAGTCTTTTTGAAAATATGGCATTTTAGAAATCCAAAATTGATTAGTGTATATTTTATTATAATTAATATGATTAAAATGCATTGTACTATTAAAAAGAATTAAAGAATTTTATTCTTGCAAAAAATAGTGCTATTATAATATTAAATAATAGAATTTTTTTCTCTCTCTTTAGGTGACAGTAAAGATGCAAGTGAAACAAAACCTTTGCAGAGCTCTGTGTCATCCTATACTCGTGCGGTTGGCTGGTGCTCTAGAAAATGTACATTAGATCTTTTAAAAAGAAGAGTGCCTATCATAGAATGGTTGCCAAAATATAGTATAGAAGATCTGAAAGGTGATTTGATTGCTGGAATGACAGTTGCACTTACTGTCATTCCTCAAGGATTAGCACTAGCATCATTAGCTAATTTACCACCACAGGTATTATATTTTTTATAGCTTTTTAATTGACAAACTATATGGACTTTTTGACAGAAGAGTTTGAATATATATTTCCATTTATTTTTTATAACCCTGTCAGCTCTTATAATTAATATAATTAAAAAGATTATCTTTATTATTTCTATTATATACTGCATACATCATTTATTAAATAATGCACATTTTGTATTTATAAGAAAACTCATAAAAATGTAATAGTAATTTTAATGCATGAGGAATAAATATCTTTAAAACAACATAATATTATAAATATGATTCAATCCAAAAATTTTAATTCCTGGTAGCATAAAAATAATATCATTGATGTAAATGACAATGTCTTGTCTAGGAACTAATTAATTAGTCGCAATACCCAAATATTTCAGTGCATGTAAAAATATTAAATGTATATCTTCAATTTCTTAGAAATATTAAATAATACTTTTTAAAAATTAACAATTGATAGATTGCCATTCCTTATTTAAATTAAGAAATGGACTGTCCACTCAAATTGTCTGTACTATTTTCTCTATGCTTATTTCGTAACAAACAGAAATATTTAGTAATAATAAATTTTTCTGAAGCTTCTTGTTTTGCTCAAATATAGCATCTTTAATGAATGTAAATTTAATGTTCTTTTTTACTATAGTAAAATTTTTGGAACAGTGTTGTAGAAGAAAAGAATTTTTCAATTCCTGGATTTCAATTTTTGTATATTTTTTTTCATGAGATGATATTAAAATTTCATTACCAGCACTTATCATTGAGGAAGAGAGCCTTGCAATTTTTTATATGCAGTCAAAATTTTGTTATGGAAAACAAGTTCAAATGAACCTGATATGTGTTATCTAAAAATTTCCTGTTTCTTCTCTTTTTTCCAGTGTAGAAGTCCTTTCCTGTTTTTATATGTATTCTAAATATGAGTGAATGATATGTGTATTCAATTAAAGTGGAACTATTAAAGCCAAAAAAAAAAAAAAAGGTAATTGAAATAAAAATAAAGGGAAGGGGGATTGTTTTTTTTTTTTTTTTTTTTTTTTTTTTTTTAAAAATATAGTTTCAAAATTTGAACATGCAACAATAGTTTCCAAAAAAATTTTTTTCTAAATCAATATTTTTTTAACCAGTTTTGTAAAAAAAATGTTTGCATAAAGTAGATAAAAATGAAATATTCTTCATACTGCATTTGAATGAACAAGTAAAGAGCACAACATGATAGCCATTTATTCACATTGATGACTCCTATTTACTGAAACAAATATCAAGAATTCTATGCAAAGTGAATCATGTATGTTTTTGGATACAAAATGAAGGAAAAATTTTCTAACCCAAATCATTACAAGTAAATGTGTAAAATAGGAAATAACCTAGTATTGTTTATAGAATCAAATCTTTCTTATATCAACTTTGCTTTCTAATTTCTTCTTCTTCTTTCAAACATTAATATACCAAAACATCATAAAACTATTAGCTATATGATTATATATCTATTTATATATCTATGTTATTTTAGTATGGTTTGTATACTGCCTTTATGGGCTGTTTCATGTATACAATTTTTGGGAGCTGTAAAGATCTGACAATTGGACCAACTGCCATTATGTCTCTTATGACTGCAGAACATTCTGCATCCGGTGGAGTGGTGTATGTTATTTTGCTCACATTCCTTTCTGGCTGTATTCAATTATTAATGGGTGTTCTTAATTTAGGTAAGAATTTTGCAGCTTATAATTTTGAATATTATATTTATCTTTTGCTCTATAAGAATGGTTCAGTAAATAACCAATCAAAGGCTAATTGACATTAAAGTATTATTCCTATTAATTAAAAAAATATACTATAATTTGTCTCATTATTCTAAATGCTTTATTTTATCATGATTTTATCATAGTAGTGTTATAGAACAATTTGGATTAATGAAGATTTAATTTTAAAGAACTGTGGAAAGACCAGATTGTGATTATAGGGAGAAAAAAAAAACAGCCCAGGAATATCTATCCTGAAGTGAAACAGTATCACTATTGTATCATCCAAATGAGCTATATACTTCTGTTAAGTTTAAAGTAATGAATGAAATGAGAATGTTAAAGGCAAGAAAAAGTTGAAACTGCAATTGAGATAAAAATGTTTGGAAAATTTGGAATTTAAGTGGATGTGCTCACTCATTTCTCCCTATAATCCAACTTTCTTTCAATTTCTCCCATTTTTTTCATGATAATTTTATTTCATTTTGTAAAACAAAGAAAACTTTATGAAAATAATTCTTGTTGGATTTTGACAGAAAGGAAGTGGCTAATTATTAACTTATCAAAAAAAAAAAATCCTTCAAGTTTTATAGAAATAATTATGGCTGCCTGATGTTGTATTAGAATAAATGTCTTGCCAACTATAGTAGAGGCTTTGGAGCTCCAATAAATACTTATTTTTTCTATTTCCATCATTTCTTGAATGGGCATTATAATTTTTCTAAATATGATGCATGTTGTACAAATTATTTCGAATATCATAGCTCTTCAGTAGTTACTATTTATTAGTAGAGATTTTAATATTAAAATTAATAATTATATTTTGAATAAAACTCATTTCAATTGATTAAAAATTTTGATTTGGATATAGTTATCTGTAATGGGCTAATTTATTCCTGAATCTGATGTATTGTTCATAAATTCTTTTTCCAAATATTTCTTATTATGACTTTTTATTTATTTATTTTTCTGCTTTTTTTTATATTGTGATAGAACAGGCCTAGAAAGGATGACTTTTTAAAACAGTAATTTAAATATTTAATTCTAAATTGGATTGATTGTATTCTGGTTTAAACACCTGGAAAAATTTTCTGCAGTAGAAAGTTTGACATAATTTCAAATAATTAAAAATACATACAACTGTTCAAACAGTTTAAAATAATTTTTTGGTTTAATTTCCTTAGTTTTCTGAATTAGGACAAAGTTTAGTTTTGAGAATTTCTATGCTTATATTTTTTGTTGAAACTATTAAAATACCAGTTTCAACTGCAAGACAAATGCATATTGATAGCTTAAACTCTTTATATTAGTTTAGTACCTGAAGTAAACTAATTAAGTAAAGTAGATTTTTAGAAAACTATTATAATAAAATAACTAAATATATGATGTATC